>PVJA010045679.1:0-15507 GCA_004027025.1 Myocastor coypus | reverse complement strand
TTTTTTTTTTTTTTTTTTTTTTTTTCTAAGCAATATCAATAGGGAGATGGGTCATGCCTACACACTGTACTCTGTAGAACGATTGTGAGGACAATATGCAATATGTCAACTTTCAAAAAAAAGAAAGGGGAAAAGAAAAAAAAAAAGTAATGTTGATTTAGAAGGGTTAATGTTTAATTGTTTGATCAATCTTATATACCTATATGTATTAATCTAAACTGATCTGATGATGAAAATATGTAATATAACCATTGCTAAATTTAAACAATAAAAAATTGAAACTTAAAAAAAGCGATAAATAAATAAATAAATGATCCCAATCATTACACTTTAATGTAACTCAGGCCCCTTAGAGACTGTGCTTTGAAGAACACATGAATAAATTGGTGACAACATTACTTTGAAAATGTTTCTTGGCTCGAGAAATCCTCTCAGTTAGTCTATTTAGTTTCTGTATTTCTCTTCTAATAATTCTGACTAATAAGCATGCATTACTATATACATTCACGTGAAGTTTCTTTTCTACGGTTTTTATTGTGATTTTATTCCTAACCATTTCAAAATATGATTGGAAATTAAATGCAGGATGATCAAATTTCATTAAGTTAATTTCATTAAATTCATCATATGCACTTTGACACTGATTATTTCTATTAACATGTAAATCTTATATGACTGTAGAAGTATCATCATTCTATTGAAAAAATATTAACTATAATTATTTCTTTAAAATACATAGTCGCTAAGAAAACAGATTTAGCCAGTGTTGATATTGCAAATTTTCAGTTAAATATTAGAGAAAAGCAGCTTGAAATATTGACTAAGCCAGATAAATTGTGCAGTTGCTGGGAAGATTTGTCTTTAACTGCTAATGTACATAAAATGAAGTTGTTTGTCCAAACTCCTAAAAGCTATTACTGTGTTAGATTTCACATTATCACATTTGTTGGTTTCTAATTTTAATTCTATCAATATGCATTAAAATTTGCAGACACAACAGACTATTAAACAAAATACATTACCCGGCTTCTAATGTGCAAATAAATTCAACATGAATTTCATAAATGAACTGGCCAAACTATAGTAGCAATAACCTTCTAATTGCATCTGTAAAATCATAATAATGTTAAGAAATGTCACTAACAATCAATACTAGGTCTCATAACTTTATTGATATATATATATACATATGTTATATATATAATTAGCTTATTAACACTCTTGTTTATACTATTTTCCATTTGGCTCATAAAAATGAACTGTCTGTCCCCAATGTCCTTTACAAACAGCTCTGAAGCCTGTAATTTTACTGCAGCTCAATACTAAGCAGTTTGAAAAATAGAAAAATCCACTCTTACTTTCAAACCCCTTCACAAAAACAACTTCATCTTCCAGTTTTTAATAAGCAGTACTCACATTTTTTTTTTAATTTGGAAGACATCTTTAGGTGAGGCTAGGAATTTAGCTGAGTGATTCTATAACCTTAAATTCCAGAAGAAAAGCAATCACAATTATACCTTACATAATGTTTTCTGTAGTAGTATTAAAAGGCAAAAGCTACTGAGTGATGTATTTTAAATGGATTGTCAACCTCAAAATAGACCACAGAAGATAATTAGCATGATTTCAGCAAACTTTGCCTCTTCCAGTAAAACAAGAGTGCAATATAGTCATAATGTCTTTATCATATCATTGAGTCAAAATATTGAGAAATCTAAGAAAGTTCAAGTATGAATATTAGCATTCTTCTTTAGTTTTTAAAAAATATGTTGAAGGGCTACGGAGAGTGTACTAAGTGTCTTGCTAATAACAATCATAACATATGGCACAAATTATACAATGATATTGTATATATACCTGCATGTGAATTCACATTTAAAAATAGATTAGTAATCATTTATGTAAAAATGTATGCTGTACCTGAATATTTTCTAAATTTCAGAGGGAAATAAATAGTTAACAATTTTGCTCTGGGTTATTTCTTTCTAAACTTGAAAAGTAAAACTTAACACCTATTATATACATTGTATTAATTTATTGCAATTATTTAGTGATCTCACTCATAAAATTACATAGATTTAGTCATAATTTATCAGTGTAGACAATCCAAGAAGCATAGACATTGATGATCTAAAGAAAAGTGCCTACTCTCTGAAAACACAATAAGCAAACATGAATATCATCATTTTAATTTATAAATCTTTGTTTATTCTTTCTGAAATATAAATATTTAGAAAAAGTCCTATTTACATGTATGATATTTGAAGTTATTTATCTAGGTCATAAGTGAATAATATTTGCCTTTTATTCAAAAGTGAAATATAACATGTAAGCAACATTTTTCAAAATGGAATAGTCTTAGGAGTTACATAGGCAAAAGTCATATCCTATCCTCATCAATTCAATAAGCAAACTCCAAAACTTAGAAGTTTGATGTTTTCTTAATTTCGTTTATATGTAGACACTTTACCAAAAGCATATCTCTAAATAGAACAATTATAGAAATTAAAGAGTAAACTTTGTAATTGAACTAAACTCATATAAGAAACACTCTTTATCTCCTAACAAATATTACTGTCTGCTTTTTCTTTCAGTCATAAATTTTTCAATATACATATGAATTTTTAATAACTAATGAAGATAAACAAAAGTTATAATCAATTTATAATCAATTTATAATCAATTTATAATCAAAAGTTATAAATAAATGCTGTCTGGATGTGGTGGCACATGCTTATAATCCCAGATCTGGGAGGGCTGAAAACTGGAAGATCACTGTGCCTCTGAGGTGTATAGTGACAACCTATACCAAATACATAAAATGAAAAATTTAAAAATCAATAGATAAAATAAAAGTTCCAATATACCTACTAATAAAAGGTCACTTCGTTTTTTGATGATTCTATCAATCATTTTTAAGAAAATACTTATTGAGTTTTTGTTAGACAGCCATAATCCTGGTGTCAACACTGCATTAAGCTCTCACCAGCAATGCATTTTTCCAGATAACTAGACAAAAGAATATATTTATATAATGACTTCATATTTTTATTCATTTCAAGAAACATGATGAATGATTATTGACTTTTTAGAATATTTCATATTTAGTAAGAGAAATTATTAACATGTTATTTTTCATGATATAATTAGTCTTGTGTAACAACACAGCTTATCAAAGAAATATTTTTCTTAAAATAACTTTTAAATATCTTACATTAAACTATTTGAAAATCATATGTGTAGCATGGGGTTTGATATGATACATTTTGACAAAATGAATTTTAAGTAAAATGAATTCTAATGAAACTCAATTTTATAAGGCATAATTATTCATCCTCTAAATTATAATCTTTCACCTTAAAATAGACCTGAGTCTATTTTGGTCTAGAATAACATTTTGTACACAAACATCTTATGAAATAGAAATCAGTCATGTGACCCCCTTGCTAGTATTAGTATTATCTGTAAATTTCAAATTGAAACACATTCAATATGCATGCAATCTATCCATTTGAAAAGATTAAAATGTATATGAAATTTTTTGGGGGTGATCAAACTCAGGACCATGTGCTTGCCAGGCAGGTGCTTTTGAACTGACCTATCTCTCTCGCCATATATGAAATACTTTTGTTACATATTTTCAAATTTATAAACTTCAAAATACCCAATGTCATATGCTGCTGTCTTTTCTGCCCCACCATTCCAGTTTTCACTGTATCCTGTTTCTTTTCTTTTTGGCATCCACAGAAGAGTATCCTTTTCTCCTGGAGAACATATCACACATAGTTGTTTGATTATTTGATTCTTGTCTGCCTCTTACAACACAGTAGCCCTCAGATCGAGATGGATTTGTGTCATTTTCTTTTCATGACTGCTGTATTCTTAAAATGCAAATGCATGGATGGCTCACAGAACTGCTCATTGACTACATGCTGAATCAACAGATCTATAAATATTTTATATGAACTAAGATACTACAAAACTGAGAAAAGCTGAAGTTATGAATTTATTAGCACATAGCTGCTTAAAGTTCACAGAAAACTAAGCTTAGTGGAAGAATGCTATCCTCACTTCCACTCAAGTGTCTGCGAACATGAAGAACTAACTATGTGCCTTAAATTGAGTATCATTAAGCACTACAAAACAGCCTTCTTCAACTAATTAAGCAAAGCACATATTTAGGAAAAACCCTACATTAAACATGCAAAAATCCTCAGCTATTACTGCACTAAAATGTACAATGCTCTACCTCAATGCCTTTAAAAATCAGTGCCATTGGGCCAGGCGGAATAGCTCAGCAGACTAAAGCATCTGCTTAGGCAAGCTTAGCCAAGTCCACGGATTGCTGCTGTTTAATCCCCAGGAAAGCATGCTGCAGCAGCCCCGCCCATAGGACAGGCTGAGCTGGCCATTGAGATTGGGTATAGTGGTACAGACCTATAATCTCAATGCTGGGGAGGCTGAAAACAAGAGGATCACCATGAGTCAAAGCTGTATAGTGAGACTCTGCAACAACCAAATACATTTTAAAAAATGATGCAATTCAGAGACAGCACTTCTGCTTTTTCACTTTGCAAAGGTCGTGGTGTCTTATCTCTGTGTTACCACATGCAAGGCAAGATTTCACATGCATTCAAGTCCCATCTTGCTAGAAGAAAATCACATATGTGTGATGAGTTTTCACCTAAAAAATTTAAATGTATTTGACACCACTTTACTGTCAACCATTTCAGAACTTGACAGGAAATAAGCACAATTTTGAATTAATAATCAATAATTTTTTTCTGTGGCATGTAATACTTGCCACATGTGGACTACAAAATTATAAGCTAATGAAGTGTGGGCAAAGCAATTAACCCACAAGGCTTTATCACCTTGTGAAATATGTGCTCTTTCTATCTCCTAATATATGAGATAACTTTAGCATAAATAATTATTATAATGTTACAAGAGATTTATACTGGGAGGCTTGATGCCAAGAGTCTTAATTTCTTTATAAATTATAATTTTTTATAGAGGCTGGGAGGATAGTTCTGTGTGGCAAGCTCAAGGCCTGAGTTCAATTCCTGACTCTGAAAAAGGAAAAGAAAAAGAAAATATAAATTATTTATAATAGTGCTTTGTTTTTATTTTATTTTAATTTTAGGAAAGGGTCTACAGGATATTCAGAGTCTCACTATTAGATTGGACACATAGTGATCTGCCTGTTACAGCCTCCCAAGAGCTGGGATTATAGGTATAAACCACAGAGTCAATTGCAGTCTCAGCATGGCAACCCTGGGGATGGAACCCCAGACCCTTGTGTCCTGTGTCTGCTTGCAGGTGCTTTAATCCCCTGAGCTATTTCGCCGGCCCTATAATACCAATTTTGTTTGAAATGTGGACTTTCCTAATAGCGTCCTATACCACTAACCCTGGGGAATATATGCAGAAAGCACAGGATGGATCCTGAGGATCCGAAGAGAGAAAGAGATAAAAACAAAGATACAGAGAAATAGAAGAGAAGGAGGAATAAGAATTAAGAGGGAAAAAAAGGATCAAAAGGAAAAGGAAAAGAAATGACAAAATCACAAATAAATTTTATTTATACATCAGTCTTTGTTGTCCTCATTACATAGTTATTGAAGAAACAAACAGAAAAAGTAAATCTATATTTAGTGGATGGAATTGAAAGACCTTCTGAGACTAACTCATGCTTTTTGAAACATGAATTACAGAAACTGAATGGTTAGATAGTTTCATTATCAGTTACTTTCAGAAGCCCTGTAGTAGTCTCCAAACTTCAGGCTTCGGGTAAAGTTTTGAGGTAAAATCCCCAGGAAGACATAACTACAGATAATAAGAGAGGAAACAAAAACTTAAATGGGACTATCCAACAAGATTTAAGGGAGCTGAAGAGTGAAATCCGGAATATGATGGTGAAGTCTATTCTAACAGTAAACCCCTCTGCTGAAGGCTGTGAGTAGTAGGACCTGGAGTCTAATGTATGAAGAATTCCTCATATCAATATGCAAATTCACATAGAACCTTAAGTTCCATAATGAAAGTTAACATCATTGGACAGGAGGAAAATAATTCACCATGATGGGAAAAAAAAAAAAAAAAAAAAAAACAGCAGGATTTCTACAAGGAAATATTACGTTTGATCCTTGTTAGAACTGCTTATTATTTTAAAAATACACACAAAGAAATAATACACTCATGAGAATAACCTGTCTTTAAAACAAAATAATGTGTCACCTTTCAGTCTTTTTTAAAGAAAATATAGCTACTAAAATAGTTAGAAGGACAGAGCATTTATATTTGACCAAACCCTGTAAACACATCTAATTAAAAGCATTATGTGGAGAGGAAGATGTTTAAGTGTTATGTCCAAACTTGCATAGAGTAAGAGCAATGAAGTGTTTCCAGTGAAGAAACAAAGATCCATGCACGGAAACAGTGCAGAGCAAATACAGTTAAAATTGGGCACTTATAATACTGGGTTAAAAAGCAAGAAAAAAAACTAATAAAAAGGTAGGTATGGTGCTAATAGCAGATGTGCCACTGCTATCAGAATCTCCAAAGACAAATTTGTAAAGCTTGTTTTATTGTTTCATCACTGAAACTAACAGAAAGCAGATGAATAAGCCTAAAATATTGATAAACCTAAAAAATTGCCATTGAAAATTACTCCACCTAACAAAAAGTACCAAATAATAAGGTGAAACAATAAGCAGGACCAGAAAATGTCTCCCACAGTGTAGATACACTTAATTACTATAGATAATATTGTAGAGGAAAATAAAGTGAAGGGAACGCATTTATGTCATTGTGACATAAACGAAAAAGAAGTAATTTTCAAAGTAGAATCTCATCACTATGGTACTGAAAGTACCAAAATATGAATGAATGAAACTAATGTTTTTAATTTTCAGTATATCAAATCATCACTGCTTGGTGAATTTTCTTTTGAATATAGAAATATCAGCGAGGGATAGATATGAATTTGCAGAATAATCTTCTGAAACTCTACTGTTTTCATTAGGTTCATTAAAAATCTGCCAATTCAATAATTTAGAAGAATTCTTTTGGGTTTGTGTATTTGGTGAGTTTGGATAAGAAGTGTTCCTTAAATAATGGAGTGCTGTGGTATAATAATTAAGATATAGACCAAATATCAATGCAGAATATTTGGTATTCAGCACTCTTCAATAACTTTAGCATCTCTTTTGGCCATGGGCATTAACTGACTATTGAAACTAGGCCTTTATTCTAAAGCTACCTCCCTAGTTTGTTTTTGTTTTTGCTTTTGTTTTTGTTTTTTGAGACATAGTCAAGACAGAGCTTAAAATTATGATCTTCCTCCTAGAGTGCTGGAATTACAGGTCTATCTGACTATTCAAATTTGATACAACATTTCAATGCAATTACTCAACCTCTTCCAACATATCCCCTCATAAACAATATATGAATTCCATGTTATCATTTCTTCTTTATTTTCTTGCTTCCAATTTCAAGACTTCATGCACTAGACTAGCTATTGGTAATTCCTTAGAGCACTGTAAATATTAAAAGTAGGCAAGAGTCCCAGAATTACAGAGTTGTTTAAACAAGAATGTTTTTAATAAGTAGATCATGCATGTTTGATTTTAATATAAATATTTTCTAGAATGTATCTGTTGAACATTGTTTTCCTTATTACACAACATAACTAATGATAGAGATAAAATTAACTACTAAATATATATTTTATTGGTGTTTTTTATTCGAGCAACCAGAGAAATATCAACTTAAAATATAGCATCTAAAAATAGATAGACATACCACCATGGAAGGAAGAGCAAAAGTCTCAAGGCATTACTTTTCACTTGTTGCAGATAGATTGATAACTTTTATAATTAAATAACATATTTTAATTTTCTAGCTGAGCCTATAGCAGCAGATGGAAACAAACTATTTTTAAACATTTAATAGGAAGATGATGCCAAAATGATCTTCAAAGAGTAATTAAAATTAAGTTTTGCAGAAATATTAATGTGTTGCAATCCATATAAGCATAAGTTAAATGTTAGATGTCTTTATAACTTAACTCGTATGTTACATATAAAGGAAAAATTCTAATGGGGATGGGCTAGGCATGAATTCAAAGATAATAATAGTTTTAAAAATTCAGTGTACTCTGAAGATGTAATATTCTAAAAAGCTTGGCAAAGCTGGAAGTAAGAAAACATAAATTTATTGTTAAGATATTAAACTACATTATTATGTAATTTTAGTTAACACCAAAAAAGTGGTCTTTTCAAACTGAATATCACTTTTGGAATTTATTCAATAATCAATAAATTCAAACTATTCCTAAACATAGTCTTCCTCATTCTCCTTAGAGATTGACTGTCTATTTCATAAGTTAGGTAGAAGGACTTTTCTGAAAGAACTAGGTCAATTAAAAGTTAGGAAAGCCAGAAGTCCAGATGGCATCAAATTCACCCAACTAAAATTAACAACCCTAGGTTTGGCTCATTTTCATTATTCAATTATTCATGTGATATATGTGAAAATCTGGCAAATTGGAAAATTGCCTGTAATTTGCTCCACCAATGGGATGTGATTCAGTTCTATTTATAGACTTAGATAAAATAAATATCTTCCTTCACTTCTAGGCATAAAAAAACTGACTGCATAAGCACAAATTTAACAACTGAAAATCATAAATAACTCTATTTTTCCTGAGTTAGTGAATCATGTATCAAACATGCAAAGGTAGTATAAAAGTTTGTTAGCTTATAAGTAGGCAGTTAGTAAGTTACAGAGATTAAGATAGACTCTGCCACTTACAAAGAAAATGGTACACACAGGTAGTTAAGAGTTAATTCCAAGCCATGCAATCAGTTAACCTTAAGAATGTAAAAGCAAGTACAGAAAAATGGATAAAGAGCTAAGTGCATTATATCTCAGGAAAAATTCTTCTTAGACAGAACAAACTAAGTTTGTTACCAAGTCCTTTCTATCTCTTGGCTGGACTTTGAGAAATTTAGAAATGCAAAATAAAGAGTTCTGAGTAAATGTTTTTCTTTAAACTATCTTCAAGAAGCCTAAACCCCACTTAGTTGCTCAAGATCCGCAGAGCCACCCACAACAGGTGGATGATTCTCGGGTAACTGAACAAGGTACAGAGGTCTAATTATCCATAAAGGCCAAGATAAAGAAAGCATTCTGGAACCTTTCAGGGTGCTCCTGGATACTGACCAGGGCGACTTTTCTGTTTTTAAACACTTCCTTTTAACCTCCTTCTGTCTGTGATTTTGTTCTTCAACTTAGTGAGACACTAGCTTGGGTGTATGAAGTTCATACAGTTAGCTATTTCACTAGCAAGAAGTTATCTACAAGAGCAAAGCACTAAATATGAAAGAAAAGAATGTTGCAAGTTGAAAAAGTAGAAATGTGAGCAGAGTTAATTTTATAATCATCTAATTCCATAATTAACTACTTTATGAACATGTGAATAAATTACACCTTAAATCCTTAATTTTTATGTGGTACAAAATAAATACTTAGACTTTAAAAACTGAAATCTCTTTACTTAAAAGTCCATGTCTTGAT
This sequence comes from Myocastor coypus, assembly GCA_004027025.1. Classification (NCBI taxonomy): domain Eukaryota; kingdom Metazoa; phylum Chordata; class Mammalia; order Rodentia; family Myocastoridae; genus Myocastor; species Myocastor coypus. The sequence continues at coordinate 5,925 of PVJA010045679.1, read as the reverse complement.
ATAAAACTTGGTAGAAGAAAATTTGCAGATTAAGTTTCTCATGATTAAACATATGTCTAGATAATAAGCATACAACTCTTCATATAATAAAAGTTTACCTATGCCACCATAACATATGCATTTATTTTTAACATTAAAAATGACTTTGAAAATGTTCATCTCATACCATATGCAAACAATAAGTGTAATCTACCATTATTATATTTCTTTTCTCATTGAATCCTCAATAACATTATAACATACATATAATCATTATATCATTGAGGTGATAAAATTGTAACTAGCACCATAAAAAAGAACTTTGGAAGTTATATATTCTTTCTGTAGCAACAAGTGAGCCCTCCAAACTCCCTCAGGCCCAGGGCATAAACACTCATCTCTCTTCAGCCCCAGAGAACAGACAGAATATGAAGATCTTGGAAGCAGGGGTCCAGATGTTTTTCCATGGTGGGAACAGTGAGTCAAAGATGGCTCGCTGTTAAAGCAGTGAGGATAAAACAGTGTGGAAATCTGCATTACCTCTTCCTGTTGTTTCACCAACAAGGACTCTTGCCCCACTGCATAAGTTAAGATGGAGACTTGAGGAAAATGGTCCCACCCACCTGCTTAAATCTAGCTTTGAATGAACCCTTTTTCTTTCTTTTTACTAAAATATAAATGGCTTCCTTTGGTTTAGTCAGTTGCAAGCCAATGAACCTGAACATAATTGGCTTACAGAAAAAATAAGTTGTAGTTTAATGTACTCATTCAGTTTGAAACAGTTAATGGTGCAACACAGCATAATATTTCATGAAGCAAAAGTATCCTTTCCCATTGTGAAGCAAAAGTATCCTTTTATCATTTAGCAGTAGGATGATATACATTAAAGGAGATCAAGAGAAGGTTGGGTGCTGCTTTCAGGATGGGGAGGTACCTTTAAGGTAAGGAACTCAGACAGTCTGGTTCTTAGTGTGCTCATAGATCAAAAGGATGGGGAAAAAAAGTATTTTAGAGAAAATAATGCTACATGATTTTAATGTCTATTTATAATATGTCCTAATGAAAATGCATATCATCTCTTCAAGGTAATTATATTTTGGTGTTAAATTAAAGAAAAGCTAGTTCTAGGAGATGGTGTTTAACTTTGAGACAACTATCCATAGCCTTTACCTAGTTGCTGTGAAATTCCAGTATGTACCATGGACCACTGTCATAGTTGATACTTCCAAGCACAAAAGGGCATGAGCCTGGAAGATCTCAACCAGTTCAAAGCCAGCCTGAACTACATGTGACACCATGTCTCAGAAATGAAATAAAACAAAACTAATCTCAAAATCAAGTAAGCACCATAATAAGCTTGCCTGTAGTCTAGCTGAGTAGAGCATTTTTTAAAATTTTTTGTGTCAAAGCTTATCTTTTATCAGAACGTATTTACAAAACTTATATATAGTAATTAGCATTTGCAGTTTGACAGACTAGAACATGGTTAAGGAGGACAGGTTATGGTAAATGGCATACATAAGTACTATATCTCAAAGGTGTACAGAGTAATTCTTCTTCATAAGATGTGATATCCTTAGAATACTTTAGTAAATGATACTATTGTATAATATCATCTTAATTTTTATTATGAATTAAAATGGAAATGTTTGAGGATCTGTTTAACCTAATATGTATATTATATGGTGTTAATATGTATCAAAGCATCAGATATTATTCCTTTAATATGTAGTTTATATGGTCTTGTGTACAATTAAAGATTAATTTAAAATTAAAACATGCTCTTTAGATTTTTTTAATTAGTACATTCTGATGAAGTGCTTTTCATATTAAGTCCTTCATGAATAAATTCTAATTAAAAATAAAGACAGTAAAAATAAGTAAAGAAAATTATATTAAATTGCAAATTTTAAGAGAAAATAATATATCAGGATGCAAAGGTTATTTAAGCTAACTGTCCCTGCCTTTTCTACACAGCATTTAACTGAATTATGGTACTGTAATTTATTCACTGCATCCCACTATGACTCTCTGAAGACCAAGGTGAAGTTCCCTCCACCTAACAATTTAAGAAACACTATTTTTCCCATTTACTTCATTTATATAGGACGTTCATAACTTACTTTTCAAGGCACTAGAGACAGAAACCTATTCCTCAAAAGGTAAGAGAAAACTTTGGAAAGTTCCACGTACTAAGGTTGGGTCCCCAGCTATTGACTAAACTCCTGTAGCTTTCCCTTTGCACACTCATAGTGGATCTTCAGCTTTCTGTTCCTTTTGCTCTGTCTAGACCCTATGTGCATGCTATATTACCGGGATTTTTATGAGATGGAACTACCAAGGAACCTACTCAGATTTAGAAGGAAAGAATGGAGAAGATCTTAACTCTTGTCTTTCAGGGTGGGATTTTCTGAAGTTCAAGAGGACAGTTGAAAATGTGTTGAAAAGAGGAGCAGGACGAGCTCCCTGAGGCTTTAGGAAATGTGACGCTGAACTAAGTGAGTCACTAGGGACTGCTAAAAATAAAAGGCAGGGAGGGGAAAGCCCAAATGAAACTTAACCACAGATAGCACACAAGGGCAGGTTGCAGGAGAGGACTACTGAAGAAACCAAGTTATTGATAGATATTCTCCTAGAATATTCAGGTTGGCGGCCACATAACATTAAGTATCTACAGTATTGAAAAGCCCTCAAAGTTTAATTTTGTGTTGACTTCAAAGGCTAAGGTAGTCACCTGCACTTGTCAGATTCAAGAGTTTCTTTTGCCTTTTCTGCTACCATGGTATTGAGCTAACTCTGATTAAAATATTTTCACTTTAGATCTTTCTTGTTTTAATGCAACACCCATATGGTTAGATCATTCTGGGTATCTCAGGATTTTATTTTAAAGATTTTGTAAAGGTGGGGAGATAGTTCAGGGGTCTGAGCACCTGCCTGGCTAGAGTAAAGAGCCACGTTGCACCTTCCATACCACATGTCATGCTGGCCTCGTGCTGACCTGGCCACTGAAACTAAACATGGTGGCATGTGCCTGTGATCCCAGCACTGAGGAAGTTGAGACGGAAGGATCACTATGAGTCTGAGCTGCATAACCAGACCCTGTTCTAAATAAATAAAGATCTTTAAAAAAAAAAAAACCTTTCTTCGATATTTTACTATAATTTGATAAATCTGATAGTATATAGAAAGTAGGAACTTTTTTCTAGCAATAATATAATACTGTCGAGCCCGGCGGGATGGCTCAGTGGTCTAAAGCGCCTTCTTGGGAAAGCTTGGGCGGCTGCAGGGACTGCGGTTTGATCCCTGGCACCACATGCTGTGCCAGCCCTGCCCTCGGGGTGGGCTGAGCCGGCCATAGAAATGAGTGAATAAACAAATAAAGGTTCTGAAACAAGAAAATAATAAATGAATGAAATAAAAAATTCTTAAAAAAATAATATAATACTGTCAAATGAATATATAAGGAAAGTTCATTTTTATTTACATTAGGTTATCTATATAAATTGCTTATTGCACTCTAAAGATTTACTGTTGAGAAGTAAATTTGTCGTGTGCTAATACATAAATATTATTTATTTATTCCTATGATTGTATCCAAATCTCAAAATCAGCCTTAATAAAAATGAGAAATACAGAATATAAATTAACTTTTCACTTTATTTCAGACTTCCAGTACAGAGGCTCTGCCAATTTTGATTTCCAAGTGATACAGTGATTTTTCTCAGGGACTTCAGCTGAGAAACGGTACAAGCAATCTCAGCATTTCTCAGTCTCAGAGTCTATGTCGATATATTCTTGCATAGTATAAGATTGTTCCTTTATATCTTTTAGTGTACTAAAACATCTTTTCTTAGTAGATCTTATTCTGATTCTTTTCAATAAAACTGTGTTGAGCTGGAGAGATACCTCTGTGATCTAAGCACCTATCTGGAAAACACAATCCTGAGTTCTATTCCAGTACCACATGGTGTACAATAACTAGGTGTGCTGGTGTATGCCTCTAATCCCAGCAATGGGGAGGCTGAGAGAGAAGGAATACTACAAGTCTAAACTGTGTAGTGCGACCCTGTACCAAATAAATAAATAAATAAATAAATAAATAAATAAATAAATAAATAAAACTGCTGTTATTTGACTCACTAGCTCCTTGTTTAAAATTTCCCCTAGCCCTCCCAACCAAGGAAGTTTTCATAAAGAAGAAAATGATAAATTGAATGTAACCACTTGCAATTAATTGCACAGAATATTTCCTATTGCCTTGATTTTAATGCATTAAGAAAACCTTTTGACAGTTAATTTTCAATTTTCATGTTTCTGGAAAACATCACACAGTAGAAGCCATACGAGCTTGCTGAGAACATTACTTGTTGACTGAGACAATAATTCAAGTGTTAGCGAACCACAACAAAATTAAAACACATCTGCTCAGGTATTTTCAAAAGTAATATAGCCGGACGTGGTGGTGCATGCCTGTAATCCCAGCACTCGGGAGGCTGAGGCAGGAGGATTATTGTGAGTTTGAGACCAGCCTAGGCTACAAAAGTTAGCTCAAAGCCATCCTGGACTGCATAGCGAGACCCTGTCTCAAAAAAATAATAATAATGTAAATCTACATCTGCCTAGAAATGATTATAATAATGTATTTTGCATTGACCCAAATTGAATATATGTGTTTTTGTCTTTAAAGACTAGCACCATCAGTCTGTTAGGCCAACTTAACTCAATATTATTAACATGTTCTATATAGTTATCAAAATTTTATCCCATTGTTACTATTGGTAGTACTCCCTTCCCTCAAGGTCACTGACTCATAGAATAACTATTGAGCATAGGTCTTTGAAAATAAACTTCTCACTCAAGTGTTCTTACTGCTCAAAACCAGTTAGATGAAAGGGAAACATCTCCTGTCAATATCCTTTACATCTTATTTCTTTGTAAATTTACTTTTAACTTTGCAGCTCAATATGAAACCTGATAACTTTCCCTTGATAACTTGATAACTTTCACTTCAAATCACAGACCTGTTCAGTTCTTTTCTACTCTTTTCCTGATTCCTGGCTAGGCTTGAGTTTCTAGTAAGAGTGATAAAAACTAAAACAGCAAGCACAAATTCCCATCTGCTTGTGTTATGAATTTCTATAGTTTGAAAAGGTTGAACACTCATTTTAATTTTGATTATCAGGGAAGTCTTCACAGAAGATACGGCTTTTAAACTTTGCCTTGAAAAGTGACAACGGTTTTCACATGTGAAAAATGTGAATTAAGAGCTCAAGACCAAGAGAAAGACTCTGATAAAGACATAGATAAATGAAAATGCAGCGAATGTTGATGAAATAAATATGAATCCCTGTTGACTACCAGATAAAATGTGAGGAAGCACATGCCAAAATTTGAGAAAAAAATAACTTGCTAACAGTAGAATATGATGATTAATTTATGTTTGGAAAAAAAGGAAGAAAAATAACAGTTTTATAACAGTATCTAAAAATGAAATGCACTACAAGAACATATTTACTTTAATTTTATCTCTGATTTGTATGAATAAAGCTTGATTTTTTTTTTGGAGGAAATGGGGATTGAACTTAAGCTCTTAAACTTGCCAGGCAAGCACTTATTCTACTGAGCTATCTCCACAGACCTAAAGATTGATTTTTGACTGAGAAAGTTTATGTCATAAAAGTTGCTTAAAATTTGAACATAGCATTCTAAATATAAAAACCATAATCCATTCATTTAGGTTACATAAAGTAAAATTTTGATTATATTGAAGGTAGAGGACAAATAAGAGAAAATGAGAGAGAAAGAGACAAAAGACAGAGGCAGAGGCAGAAATTAAGACTAAATAGATTAAAGAATAAATATAAAGTCAATGCCCAGAATTCAAAAATAATACACAAATCTTGAAAATACAATTACAGGGCTGGTCGGATAGTTCAGTGGACTAAA
>PVJA010045677.1:0-15515 GCA_004027025.1 Myocastor coypus | reverse complement strand
AAGGTGCAGGGGAACCAACAGCACCATCCTCTGCAGAAAATACACTTGCTAATGTGAAACATGCTTCTTCAACAATACCTTCACATCCGCTTCAGGGGCCACCAAACACCATCAGTTCTCGTTTCTTCAGGCCAGATAATAGCAAAGACCTTGTTCAAGTTTCTTATAATTCATCACAGATAGCTTTCCTAACCAACCTGACCCCCATACAACTCTATGCACAACTTCACTCTAGTCTTGTAGTTCATATGATGCATGGCTGGTCTCATGTAATATCTAATTATGTAAAGTTTTATATCCTTTGTTCAGAATATTAAATAAAATTTAACCAAAAAAAAAACATATAAAAAAATTAATGAAAAAGGTTCCCCCCAAATTCAAACACCAAAATCCAAAGACAGCTTTTGAGATGAATATATACTTCTCAGAAGAAGAAATACAAATTGCAAATAAATATATGAAAAAAGTGTTCAACATCACCAGTCATTCAAGAAGTTCAAATTGAAACAACAGTGAGATTCCATTTCACCCCAGAAAGAATGGCTATCATTAAGAAAAAAACTAAGGGCCAGTGAGATAGCTCAGTAACATAAGTGCTTGCCTGGCAAGGGCAAGGTCTTGAGTTCAATCCCTGGTCCTACAAAAACAAAAATGAAACAAACAAACAAACACCAATACAAAATACTGGCATGGCTGGCAAGAAGCAATAACCCTTCCCCACTGTTGGTGGGAGTGTATACTGATACAGCCACAGTGGAGATCAGTGCAGAGATTCCTCAAAGAATTAGGAATAGAAGTCTCATTCAACCAGCTATTCCCTTCCTGGATATTTTCCCAAAAGAAATTAAAACAATACACCACACAACATCACCAGAATGATACATGTGCCCTCATATTTATAGCAGCACAATTTGTCATAGATAAACCTTGGAAACTGAGGAATAAATAACAAAGATGTATTTTTATACAACGGAATATCACTCAGCTAGAAAAAATGAGAAACTTGAGGTTTTTATAGATAAATGGATGCAAGTAGAGATCATACTTATAAGTGAAGTAAATCAGACCCGCTAGTGTAAACATTTTCTTGCTAGTATAAGAACTTGAGGGCCCCGGGGAGATAGCTCAGTAGAATAAGTGCTTTCCTGGCAGGCACAAGGTCCTTAGTTCAATCCCTGGTGCTGCCAAAGTAAAAAAATTAAAAAAAAAAAAAGTACTTGAAAGAGTAAATAAAATCTGAAAGGTATAATAAATACAGTGAAAAAGATAGAAACTGTTCAAAAGAAAGGAACAGCTGGAATGAGGGAAAGGAAAAAGGACAGACAAAATGAAGGGAAAAAGAAATATATATACATACACATAGCATAGCACTGCTGATTAGTGTTGATTTACTGAAGGAAACAATGCTTAAATTTTGTTTACCAATTTTCCATGCGTATATTTGATAATACGATTTGAAGACAATAATACACAATGTAACAGGCACTGCTGAATTCCAATAAGATTGTATATTGTTTCTAATTATTATTATTATTATTATTATTATTATTATTATTATTATTATTATTATTTTGGTATTTAGGACAGAGTCTACAGGTCTACAGGATCTCACTATGAAGTTTGGACTCATAGTGACTGTCCTGTTTTCAGCCTCCCAAGCACCGGGATTACAGGCGCACACTACCACACCTAGTCTTAATCACCATTTTAACATGTCCTGAGGGTGGGGCAGGCACAGCAAGCAGGGGATCAAACCCCTGCCAATACTCTCTGCCTAAGCAGATACTTTAGTCTACAGAGCTATCAGGTCAGTCCTCAAATCTGATTTTTTTATTCTCTTAAAAAGTAATAAAATAGGGGCCCGGCAGGATGGCTCATTGGTCTAAAGCACCTGCTTAGGAAAGCTTAGGCGGCTGCAGGGACTGCAGTTCGATCCCCGGCACCACATGCTGCGCCAGTCCTGCCCTTGGGGAAGGCTGAGCCGGCCATAAAAATAAATAAATAAACAAAAGTTCTGAAACAAGACAAAAAAAGTAATAAAATAGCATAAACCTATTTTCAATAAAAAATATAAAAGCACCAAGAAAACAGATAAATATATAGTATTATTGAGACTTTTGAAATAACAAAAGCATTTACTATTTACTGAATGATTTTATGTGCTATTCATATTACAAGATCTTCTAATAATCCTAACTTTCTAATAACCTAATCTTGAACTCCTACAAGGATATATAAGGGCTGGACAAAGAGCTCAGTGGATTAAAGTTCCTGCAAGTAGGCGCAGGGGGTCAGGGGCTTGATCCCCAGGCCTGCTGTGCCAGTCCCACCCCCAGGGCACACTAAGATGGTGACTGAGATTTGATGTGGTGGCATGTGCCTGTAATTTCAGCTCTTGGAAGGTTATAAACAGGTGGACCACTACAAGTCTGATCTAATAGTGAGACCCTGAACACTTGTCCCTGTAGACCAGTGGTTCTCAACCTTTCTAATGCCATGACCCCGCAATACAGTTCAGCATGTTGTGGTGACCCGAAACCAAAAAATAATTTTGGTGGCTACTTCAAAACTGCCACAGTTATGAGTACTGATGGATTTAGGGGAACCCTGTGTTTTGGTCATTTGACCCCCACCAGGGTCGCGATCCACAGGTTGAGAACCGCTGCAGACCCTTCCTTAAAAAATACATGCGCGCGCGCGCGCACACACACACACACACACACACACACAATGATATATAAATAGTTCCATTTGGTAAAGGAAACTAAAAAACTTACAGCCATTGAGAAAATTGCAAAGTTCATTTGATCAATAAGAATATTATTATTTAGTGAATGTTGCCTGTATGGTAGGTATATACTTACCATTATGCCATTGTATTTAATAATAGGAAGCCAGTATTATTTTTTATTTTGTTAGAACCCTGAAATTGAAATTAATTTCCTTTAATCAAGCTAAATAAAGCATAATTATTAAAAGGTAGAATTGAATTTACAACTACTAAAGGATAGAATTGAATCTAGTTCTTGCTACAGAATTTATCATTATAGTAATTATCTACTTATGGATAGGTCTCTGGATTGACACACATCATAAATAGATAAAATCATCTTGCTAATGAGTCTGAGAAAGACATTTCTCTTTAAAGTTTTTTTTCTTCTTTAGAACTTATCTTAAACCAGGCATGGTGGTGCATACCTGTAATCCTAGCCCATGGGAGGCTGAGGCAGGAGGATCAGTGCGAGACCAGCCGGGGCTACAAAAGTGAGCTCAAGGCCAGCCTGAACTGCATAGTGAGATCCTGTCTCAAAAAGACAAAAAACAAGTAAACAAAAAACCCAAAACAACAACAATAAAAAAAACTTACCTTAAAAATAAAAATAAAAATAAAAATAAAAACAATGCCTTTATATTTTACTAATTACATTTCCTTTTACCTCTAGAAAGGTAACTTCTAGTTAAATTTATTCATTTTTAATCCCCTCTTATGCAGTGAGACTTTAGAAAAATCTCATTTTGTATAATGATTAATGCTTGCTATTTATTTATTATTTATTTAATTAATTCATTTATTGGTGGTACCACGGATCAAACTCAGGACCTTGTAATGTTTACTATTTATATGGGTATTTATCCATCCCAGTTTATTACCTTTGATCTCTCTCTTAAAAATTATTTTTGTAAGTTATCGAAAATAGAAATCCCTAAATGGATTAAAAGCAATTTGAGTCCCTTGTTGCAGTCTACTGAAAGTTAGTGCTCCACACAAGGGTTTGTAAAAAAGAAAAGAACCAAAATTAAAGCAACTTGAGGAGTTATCTTTTCAATATAATGATAATATCTTAGAGTTTCTTTTTTTTTTGAGGCAGGGTCTCACTAGGCCGTGTAGGCTGGCCTTTAACTCACCGCAATCCTCCTGCCTCAGTCTCCTGAGTGCTGGGATTACAGGAATGCACTACCATGCCTAGCATCTTTTACATTTGCATAGTTATGCTTAAATATTTCTCTTATATTTTAAAATTATGCTTAAATACTTCTACCTTTCATTTTGTCCATTTATCTTTCAACTCATACCACTCCCAAAATATTTCCATAGAACTTCCTGTGTTTAGGAATACTAGATATATGTCAATTCTTGATGCCTACCCCTGTAATTCCTATGGTTCTTATCTATGTCAGATAATATAAATATTCTTTGCCTGAAATCTTTAGGGGACTTTGTGCTGTTTTGTATCTGTGGTACTGGGGATTGAACCTAGCCTTTGCCTTGAGCTAAATCTCCAGCCAATTATTAAAAGTTTTTGAGACAGGGTCTCACTAAGTTGCTACACTGCCCAGGTTAGGACACTACTTGCAAGCCTCCTGTCTCAGCCTCTCAGAGAACACTTTGGGATTACAGGTATGGGCCACAATATGTTGCTGAGATTCTTGTTCTATTTTATTGATGTAGGCTTTCTTTCCACCTTTTGTTACACAAGCTGCCTCCTCAAGATCAATGCAAGGAGAAATTCCACCTGAAATTTCATTATTCTCTTCTTTTTCTTTGATCTCTTTTAGAAATCTTACTAACACATACATGTTGCAGGTTTTTTCTTTACTCTTATCTCCTCATGAGTGCCCAAATGACATTTCTTACTTGTATAGCTTCATGAATAAATGAATTTCCCTTTAAATCAAATTCTTGGTGTATTTTACAACCCTATCAATCTACACTGAATCACTATAATTATTTTTAATCTTTCATCTCCCCCATTTACAATGGTCAACAAGTCAGTATGTTTGTAAACTGAGATCTTAAGCAGAAATGGACTGAATACACTAACTCAAATGAAATTCCATATTCTCACCTTTCTCCCTGAACTCACTAGCCACGATTTCAAGGACTGGGCACAGAAATCAACATCCTAGAGAAGACTTAGTCTGTATTTTAAGGACTACTACATTATATTAAGTCTCATTTAATTCTGGTTGTTCTACTTTTTCAGTGTTTCTCATCCATTTCTTTCCTATTGCCTCTACTCTAGTTTAGGGCTGCTTCATCTCCGAGCTGGATGTGTGTAATAAGATTTTCCTGCCTTTAGGATATTTCCAACTCTAATTCATCCTACACACTGGGGTCTTATTAATCTTACTAAATCACAGCTTTGTTCATTTAATGTGACAAGAATTTATTGAGAGCATAGTACATACTAGGTGCTCTAGGGCAGTGGAATCCAAATGGGGATGATCATCAAAATTAAGTGGGGGGGGGAAACTTTTCAAAATAGACATTCTCAGCCCAGTGTGGTAGCACCTGTAAACCTAGCACTCAGGACTCTGAGATGGGACGATCAAGTCTCAGGCCAACCTGGGCAATTTAGTGAAACTTGTCTCAATTTTTCTTTTCTTTAATGACATTCTTTACTACCTTCCTAAGCCTACCAGATTAGAATCTTTAGAGCTAGAATTTAGAAGAGTTTATTTTTAAAAGTTTTGGGTGATTCTTTTTGGTGGCAGCAACTACTTTTAGGTCATTTAGCACTTGACTGAAACATAGCGAAACTTACACATTCCTGTGCATTTTTGTGTATACTTAGAGGAGGTATGAACATATGCAAATAACTACCAAATGACACATTTGATTAATGCTATACAAGAGGTACCAAGTGTCATGAAAAGATTAATTGTAATAGCATTAAATTCCTTCATTAATATACCTACCTGGCTGAAATCTCTTTCTCCTATAATTTCAGATAGTACTTATCTATAATTTTCTTATAGTCTTACTTATGCCCTGCACTATAATTATTTTTGTCTCATTTACTATATATTTGTACTTAGAAAGGAGTCTTGGCCTTATCAATGTATACAGTGTAGCAAGGAAGTTTTGTTGAAGTTCTAATTCATAGGATAAAATTGTACAAAAATTATATCCATCCTTCATCCATAACTGTTATGTTCCAAGCTCCCCCACATACACAGATACCTAAGTCAAGCATGGATAATAGCATATCTATAGAAACTAAGTTTTTCTTAGGCATACATGCTTGTGGTGAAGTTTAATTTATAAAATGAGCATGGTGAGAGATTACTAATAAAAATAAAAATAAAGAATTATTTTAACAATATACTATATGGCTGGGCATGGGGGTGCACACCTGTAATTCCAGCACTCGGGAGGCTGAAGCAGGAGGACTGGTGCGAGTTTGAGACCAGCCTGGGCTACCAAAGTGAGCTCAAGGCCAGCTTGAACTGCATAGTGAGACCCTGTCTCAAAAAGACAAAAAAACACAAACAAACAAACAAAAAAAAAAACCAAACAAAAAACAAAACAAAACAAAAACCCAACAATATACTATAATCAAGGTTTGTGCTTTGGACCATTACTGAGTAAAATAAAGCCTATGGAGATGTAAGTGTTGCCATTATACAATGATGGATCTGATAGCTGAGAATACCCCTGAATGACTAACAGGTGGGTATAGAGTATACAGCACAGATATACTAGACAGAGGGAGGATGCACATCCTTGGTGAACTGGATTCTACTCAGAATAGAGTGCAATTTAAGACAGATGAGTTATTTCAGGAATTTTTCGTTTACTATTTTTTGGACTGTCAATAACCAATGGTAAATGCAACTGTGGAAAACAAAACTGCATAAGGGGGAACTACTGTTGTTTTTCACTTGATAAATGATTCAAAAACAGGATGTCCTTGAAATTCTTGGGTAACTGTGGGCAAATTAATGGATCTTAATCCTAGGATGACACTTAGTGCAGCTCCTTCAACACAGCAGGTGTGCAACTAAAAAATATTGTGTGAACCAACAGAGTCAGGAAAGGTTGTCTTTGAACACTTGAAAATATGCTTTATGATATGTCTAATATTCACTGTGAAAGACTGTTTCCAAATGAAATAAGTTGGTGGTGATTTTTGCAAACTGATACCCTCTCAGTCAAATACAGCCAAACTGGGGAGTAAAGAAGGGAGAGATGGTTATTTTATGAGTTTTATTTGAGTATCACTTGTCTAGACAAGTATACCCTGATTCACCACAGACCTTATTACTACTCCCTGCTACCTTACCCTAATCTGATTTCTGTATTTGTCATCTGTAAGTCTAAAGACATTTTTTTCTCCACAATATTGGGGATTAAACCAAGGGGCCCATGCATGCTAAGTAAGCACTCTACCACTGAACTATAACCCCAGCCCGAAAGATGAGAATTCTTAAAAAATGACTGATAACCTATCCCAAATATTTCTCCTTTTTAAAGTGTTAATCCTAAGAGCTCTACTGTGTGCTCCACCTACACCCCAATTTATATGTTGGTGTCCTACTTTTAGTACCTCAGAAAGCAAACGTTTGGAGAGAAGGATTTTGTTTTTGGTTTTACTTTCACTAGTACATGTTTGCAGTATATGATTACATTCACTGCAGGGAACTGGCACATGTACACAATACATTTCAATTCCCCTCTTTTTTTCCCTTCCTGTATGTCCTTTTATTTTTTCATAAATCATGCTGATTTATTCATCAAAGTTTACAATGTTAATTTTCATATGTACAGCCTGAATACCAGAAAAGAGTATATAACATGTAAAACAACTGAATAAATGGGGCTGGAGAGATAGCTTAATAGAATAAGCGCTTGCTTGGCAACTGCAAAGTCCTGAGTTCAATCCCCAGTATTGGAAAACACAAACGAACAACTGTATTAGTCAAGCTATACTTTTAGATGTATTGTCAGCCATGGATTATAATACCTATTAGTCTTTCATTTTAGTATCATATGGTTTCTCTTACATGAAAAGCTCAATATAAATATGAAATAAATGAAAGAATGTTTTTAAGGAATTAAGTTAAAATGAGGTCTTTGAGGTGAATGCTAATTCATTTAAAGCTGACGTCCCTATAAGAAAAGTAACTCTGCACATGTATATGTACACACAAAGAGGAAAGACCCTGCGAAGGTAAGAGGGATAAAACAGCCAGGCTACAGGAAAACACTAACTCTACCTACACTCTAATCGTGGACCTCCCACCTTCAGCATTGTGAGAAAACAAATTTCTATGTGTAAGCCAGTCTGCAATATTTTGTTATGAAAAACCTAATACAAACTAATACAAAACTAATACAAACTAATACAAACTAATACAAAACTAATACAAAACCTAATACAAACTAATACAAAACTAATACAAACTAATACAACTAATACAAACTAATACAAAATGACAATGAACATTAATCTAAATGTAGGCATTTTTACATTGAAACTTATTTTCATGTTCAAACTATTTTGTCAGGTACAGTGGTGAACACAATCTTAACCAGCTTAGAATTTACTGAGGCAAATTATATTTAAGAAACATTTGCAAGCATAAATTATAAACATATGGTGAAAAACAAAAATGTCAAATAAGTATTTTAAATTCTATAGCTATTCAGAAGGTGAGAGTTGGCTCTGGACTAGATCACCAAAGATGCAGCATCTGAGCTTGTTGGTTTTTTGTTTGTTTGTTTGTTTGTTTTTTCCAATTTTAGTATATGTGCTGCTGAAGCGAGCACCTAAGCTTGTTCTTGAAGGATAAGTAAGACTCAGCCAAGTATAGAGCAGAAGATATCCAGTAAAAATGTGTACAAAGGTAAATACAGGACTGTAGAGTTTTCCTTTCATATTGTGGATTGGACCTGGGATATCTATAACTCAACTACACCCTTTTAAATTTTTATTGGTACATGTTTGTAGTGACTAAAGAGCTCTTATATTCATTGTGGGGAGTTGGTATGTGTACATAACACATCGGCTCTTGGCCTTCCTTCCATTGCAAAAGGTCTATCTCCCTAATTCCTACTGTCCATCTTTTATTTTGCTCTTTGATTTACTTATACTTTCAGTTTCTCACATGAGAGAAAGCATGGAATACTGAAGCTCACGTGTGTGGTTTATTTCACTTAACATTATGGCCTTAAAGTGTACCCAATGTTCCACAAGTGACATAAACCGATCTTGTTTAAAAATCCTGAGTGGGTGAGTGGGGGGCTGGGGTGATAGCACAGTAGAATAAGTGCTTCCCTGGCTAGTGCACTGGCCTGAGTTCAATCCCCAATTCTGAAAAAAAAAATCCTGAGTGGGGCATGGATCATTCTCAGGATTTCTGTGAGTTTGAGGCCAATCTGGGCTACAAAGAGAACTCAAAGACAGCCTGGACTGCATTAGGAAATCCTGTCTCGAAAAAAAATAATCTTGAGACAAAGTCTCATTAAGTTGCCCAAGTTGGCTTCATAATGTGATCTTTCTGCCTCAGCCTCCCAAGCAGCTAGGATTACAGTCATGGTCCTTTCTGTGCTTTTTACACTTTAGAAACACTACACATTTTCCAATTAATGGTTTAACTAAATTTTGGCTTTTTCTTCCCTCACTAAATAACGTTTTAATTGACTTTCTTTAGTATAATATTGAGATCCAAAAGATAGTCTGGTCCATTGTTAAAAGCCTCTTGGAATGAGAGGCTGGTTTATTTTCAAATGGCCTACCTATGTAGCTCATAAAACTTTCTTTTTTGATGTCCTAGGCATTTTGTGATCCCTTACTGATTTATCAAATTTCATCACATTATATGATTCTGCAACGTAGGTGGCCTGCGTTTTAAGTGCCTCTTCTTAAGAATGTATTACTGAATTCATTAATGTTTCATATCTAAGTATTCTAATGTATTTAATTTTTTATTTAATGAAATTTCTAACCTTCAGGCTGAGGAAAGTTATTTAGAATATTTCATCCAAGCTACTAGAAAAGTGCTCATTAGCAGAGTTGTGAAGATGGAGTTTTAAGAAAAGAATTGGTAGGAACCTAAATACATATAGATCTAAGCTTTCATAATTTCTTCTCTTCATCTTAACTCCAGAGGAAGAAATACTTGATAAGCAAGAGAAGTTTAATCGAAGTTCAATACTTTGGTGAGAAGAATTTAACAATGAGTTTCCTGGCTTGATGTAAGATGCTATTTTTAAACTAGAAAATTTTTAAAGTTACAGAATTACCTATCTATAGAAAGCCTTATTTCTCTTCTATCAGTTCAACAATATTTACTTTCATAAATGAGATAGATTTATGTGAGATTGAGCTACAACCAATAAAGATATGTCCAAAAGATACAGAAAACTAAACCAAAAAAGATAGTCTTCCTTATTACCTTAAGATTCTGGATCAAATTCTGACTCAGCCTAGTAGGTAAGCACGTTATTCATTTAGGAAAAGGTGGCAAAACAAGGTATATTAGTCCTAAATTTACCTGATCTCCTTTCAAGACTGAGAACATCAAGATAGGAGCAACTAGTTTTTAGGATCTATGGGGACACCTTATTAGAAGCTTTTACAACAACCAGTTAGAGAACACACTAATGCCATGCCTAGAAGTCTCCAAACTTGTAACCACCTGTCCTTTAATGGCAAGCAAAGCCCTACAGACGACTGCAAGATGAGATCACCCTCCTAAACAGAAGTGATCATCTCTTGTAAATTCAATTATCTGTCAGGCCATAAGGATTGCTCCATACAGAACTGAAAGAATAACCAGACGCTGATTCTTCTTGGCTAGTCCTTAAAAGCTGGCCTCCACCTTTTGTGAGCCAATCAGTCTGAACACCTGCCTCAGAGTGTTCCCTCCCTTCTACTTCTTCATTACCATCTAACTTTACCCATTAACCCTATCTGTGCCTCTGCTGGACTTCTGAAATTCTTTTTACATGACCTGAGGTAAGAACTTACTCAGGGGGAAAGAGCAGAGATCCTACTCTTTTCCTTGGACTCTGCTCGGTGACAAGACAACCGTTAAGTGAGATAGGAGCCATGTTTAACAAGAAAGTTGTTTAGATTTAAATGATTTTCCTAAAGAAACAGGGAGATTCAGCTGAAACTCCTGTACACTTAACTATCTGCCTATCGATTATGGGCACTTAAGAAAGTCAGAGAACCTCTGAGATTGTTACAGAAGGAAAAAACAAAGAAAAAGTTCAGTAGAATTTTGGGGTTGGAAAGATCCAGACCTTTGTAACTCAAATTGCACATGATATTTACAGGCTAAGAAACACATATTTGGGGCTACAAAAACTTACGTAAGCAGCTACTGAACGTTTAATAATTTAATTTTTCAACATTTCTGTTGTTTAAATACCATTCTGTGTGCCAAACACATGTTGTGTCGACTGTGAGGGATTCTTTTATTCCCCTGTAACACACTTACCTTTGGGAAACACCTTGTACATTATAACTGGACAGGTAAATGGTCTGGTGAAAGAGGATAAAAGAAATAGAGCGGGTAGCGAGCGAGAATATTCAGGAAAACGCTCTGAGCACCTAACTCGCACCGCCCTTGGGAGCTTTCCCGTGGAACCTAGTTCCTTCCTCGGTCGGAAGTCACCTCCACCTGCCCACCCGGAAGCCGTCGTCTTAGCAACAAGGCACGTCCCGCCCACTTCTCTTAGCCACGCCCACTGCCTTTGGAATTCTGGGGCCAGCCAGACTGTGATTGGTTCATCTGTCCTTCACTCTGCGAGACGGGCGGGCCGATGGGCATCCGGAGCGCGATTTTGAACTTGTTGCGCTGCTACAGTTCGCCAAGGCGAAGCACTTTGGTGGAGTCCGTGCCGTGGCTGCAGCCGGCGACTCACCAGTGAGAGCCTGTGAGAGAAGAAAGGCAAAAAAAGGCCGAAGGAAGAGGGGCGCAGAGTCGGACGGACCTCTAGACTGGGACTTCTGGGGCCGTCACACACCCCTGCGACAGGGTCTGGGTTCGCCTTGGGATTTCACCTCCCATGGTGCTGCAACGGCAAACCGCCGCCTCCGCTCCCTGAGGAAGAGCGCCGCCGGCCGCTGCAGCGTCCTTTCCTCACAGCTTTGTCAGCCTGGCGCTCCCCGGAAGCAGCACCCCAGCTTACACTTGCCTGGACCAAGATGCACCTCCTTGCATCTCCATCACCAATACCGTCCGAAACGTTCTTCATCTCTTTGACACTGGAAAAATGGCACCAGAACGTTCCTTGGCAAGAAAGGCAGCTGCCGCCCTGGCCCCTTCAGGAGGCACATAGTGAAGGAAAGTCACCCGGGAAGGGGCGAGTGAAAACGCTTTACAAAGTGCTACGAGAATGTAAGTTATTGATGAACTCCTTTCGATACGAACTTGGTCCTTGGATCCTATTAGTACCTCTGAGATAGGCAGACGCGAAAAAAAAGTGCACACGGTCCATTGGAGAACAAGAAAACGCTGCCAGCTTATCCTTGCGGTGAAGACACCCACTCCTGGGACACCCTGCCCTCACTAAGCTTCAGCATCTGTGTCTAAAATGACACGCCACCCCACACACACATTTAATTTAGTTTCTATTGAGATTTTGGACTATTTCAATTGATTTACAAAATCCTCAATAGCCTTTCCAAATTTTGTTTCTTTGTGAGTGGATATTGCTCAGTATGCTCAGTGGCCCGGGCAGGCTGCAACTCTAACCCCTCTGCATTACCCAGCGGCCATTCCCCGCTCCCACTCTTCCTTTCCAACTCCCTTCCTTCCTTCCTTCCTTCCTTCCTTCCTTCCTTCCTTCCTTCCTTCCTTCCTTCCTTCCTTCCTTCTTTCTGTATTTTAGGGAAGGGTTTACAGGGTGTTCAGGGTTTCTCTACTACATCTGACTCGTAGCGATCCGCCAATTTACAGCCTCCCAAGAGCTGGGATTGTAGGCACGTGTCACCATGCCCAGCTTCAATTGCCCTTTCTGGGCGCCCTGGGGGTGGGGCCTGCGCGGCAGGCCTGGGTTCCATTTCATGGCCTCTGAGCCTGTTTGCAGGGCCTTTAATCCTCTGAGCTATTTGGCCGGCCCTTCCCTTCCAGTGTCGAAGAGCTTCTTCATGCCTATCCTCCAGAGCAGAGGTTCTATTTTTTTTTTTTTTTTTTTTTTTTTTTAAATGAGCAGAACATATTTACTGAGGGAAAGAAAGCTCCTATCCGAGAGAAGCTCAGGAGGGGTGTCAATCCCGAGTGGGTGATCCCCAGGAAGCAGTCTCTTCCAGGGACTTTTATAGGGTAAAACCATGTGGTGTTTCTTTTTTGCTCTGATATAGGAGGGCATCATAGTCCTCTTTAATAAACTGAAAAAAATGGGAGTTTTTCTCCAGAACAGGACACACATATGCAACATTATGTATCAGTTTTGAACTCCTTTTTGAAATATGCACTTAGGACACCATTCAAGGTTTAGCAATTTATTTCTATTTTTTAAATAGAAATGATTAAGCAGCAAAACTAAGTATTTTACAAAATGGCCATTATTTAACTTCTAAATTGTTCTAAGGCTTGTGATTTTCAGGGAGGTGGCAATTGAAAGGTCTGAAATTTTCATTGTACCACTTGTAGGAACATTCTAATGTCTGTGAGTGTTTCCTAAGGTTATGGGAAGATCATCCAGAGATGACTAGTATATGGGCAGAGGGAATACAAAAATGAGTAGATATTGGGTCGGTGGGATGGCTCAGTGGTCTGAAGTGCCTGCTTAGGTAAGCTTAGGTGGTGGCAGGGACTGTAGTTCAATTCCCAGCACCACATGCTGCTCCAGCCCTGTCCCCAGGGCGGGCTGAGCTGGCCATAAAGAAAAAAAAAAAAAAAATGAGTAGATGTGGTATCTAGAGTATCTCTGTATTTAATTTTTGAGACAGGGTTTCACTATGCAGTTTGGGCTGGTCTTGAACTCACTTTGTAGCCCAGGCTGGCCTCAAACATTGATCATCCTGCCTCAGCCTCCTGAGTACTGGGATTATTGGCATGCGCCACCATATCTGGCCTCCAGAGTTTTTCTTTTTCCTTTTTTTTTTTTTTGTTAAGTATGGAGGATTGAACTCAGGACCTTGCACTTGCCAGGCAAGTGCTTATTCTATTGACCTATCTTCCTGACTCCCTCTAGAGTATTTTTGAATTAATATAAAAAGTAGGAAGTTTCTTGATCAACATGAAGAGTAAAAAAAAAAAATCTATATTCTATAATTTGGGGATGTTTTATATTTTAATTGTGATATTTTATTAGTATGTCCTGAATATAATCTTTTCCATAGAATTATTTGAGCATTGATTTTTCATCTTGGAACTGAGGCAGTTCTTCTGAAGTTTATGTTTGTAGATGATGTGATAAATGGCTTTAATTAATTTTGTGGTATTGTTACTATTTCAGAAATCATGGCCCAACTGAGCTGAGTGCTGCATACCTCTAATTTATCGGCTAGTTGGGAACCTGAGGCAGGAGGGTTGCAAAATAAAATTCTAAGAACATAGCCACACTCATTTGTTTATTATCTATGACTGCTTTTCCTCTGCACATATCCAGGCTGATTCCTTGTGACAGTGCTGACAGTGCCTATGTGGGCCTCAAAGCTTAAAATATTTGCTGTGAGCCTTTACCAAAAAAGTTTATCAATCCCTGGACTAGACATCATTTTGTCACTTATAATATCATAAACATCCTATTTATATGTGTGCCTCAATTTTTGAACTTTGTAATCTCCTTTTGAAACCCTGTATGTACTACATCACTGAAAAATGACTGAATATCCAGTAAGGTAAACTTGCTTATCCACTCATGCCCTACACCAAGTTGTTCTTTTGCCTCTCAGTATTATGGCCCTTATACCATCCATGTGAAATATGGGAATTTTATGATCAGCTTAATGCCATGAGAAATGTTTTGAGTTTCTGATGGTAGTTACGCCAAATATGAAGAATAATGGAAGAATTGTCATATTTACAGTTACCCCATCTATGAATGTAGTACATCCTATTTCTCATGCCTTCTAATGTGATTCTGTAACTATTTTTAGAGTTTTAATGAGGGGGATTGGTCTTTGCTTTTGCTTTATTGTGATTATTTAGAAATAGAGCAGTCATAGTTGACATTTTTAAATGATCTTAGATTGTTTTATCTTGTGTTTATGTATATATTATTTGTTTGACAGGGTCTTGCTATGTAGTAGTTCAGTATGGCTTTGAACTCATTATGTAGCCCAGGTTGGCCTGAGACTACTGTTGATCCTTCCCCCTCAGCCTCTTGAGAACAGGGTTATGTGCCCCCAAGCCTGGCTCAACATTCTTTTGTTATTGCTAAATGTCTGATGGCAGACATCCTTCTAGGCCTGGGTTTTTCTTTGTGAGGGGTTTTTAATGAGATTAAGAACTGAGAGTAAATTATGTTTTCCAATATCATGCTATACCTGGCACTTCATTTCTTTTTGCGAGACCACGTTTGGCTCATTTTACTTAAGTTTAAGGAATTTCCTTTGTTGTTTGTAGTATATGCCTCTTGGTGAAAGATTCTATCACTGTTTCTTTTCTTGAGAGTGTTTTTATTTAATTTTTATTCCTGGAAGGTTTCTTTTTTGGCTAGTTACCTAATTTTTGGCTAACTTTTTTAACATTTTAAATTCTATCATTATTTTAAAGCAGATATTTGGAGTGGTTCTTTGTTCTCTGGTAAGTAATGTGTTCTCCCCTCC
>PVJA010045676.1:0-15509 GCA_004027025.1 Myocastor coypus | reverse complement strand
GACCTCTGCACTTTGGTGGTGTTATGCTGTGTCTATGGGCGTTTGGTCTGGAGACTCCAAGGTGGTTCTTCTACAGAGGTTCCTGACTCTTGTGTTGGGGCTCTGGCTGCTAGCTTTTGTGAATCCTGGCGGATGTGGTCTGTAGGTGGAGGTGGAGCTTTGGGATTGAGTAGTCCTGGTAGGCTTGTGGACCAGATCGGTTGCCAAACGGGCTATTTGATGGGTTCGGTGCTGGAGCTTGGGCTGGAGGGGTTAAAAAAAAAAGCAGGGGGTTGGGGAAAGGGAAGGCAGGCCAAGGATCCTGACCCAGCCGGCACACGGGCTCAGCTCCCAGCGGTGCGATTTGGGTCTTGGCTGGAGCAGGAAGTTAGTCGCGGGAACGCAGAGGCGGGGCACAGGGACGCAGGGAGCTTACCCGCGGCGGGTGCGCTGCCTCAGCTCCCAGCGGTTCGGTTTGGGTCTGGCTGGAACAGAAAGTTAGTCATGATTGTATTTTTATAAAAAAATCAAGACCTATTTGATTGGGGTTCATCCTATCCTAGTATATGGACACTTTTTATCTAACTAAAGATGCACCAATCCTGTTTCTAAAAAAATTTTGAGTGACAAGGGTATTGGAATTGAACATATCTTGCTTTGGGAGAATCTAATTGACCCCTAACAGTAGGAATTTGCATTTACACTAACATTTACAATAGTGGTGAATAACTGACAAAATGATAGCAGTATAAAGAAGAAATATTCAGGAAATTATTTCAGAACTTTACTAAATGATTTATATGAATGAGCAACATAATGATATTAAGTGTAGTTGTTTTTAATTACCTATCAAATTTTGAAAGTTAAAATGAGTCATCAACTTGATTGACTTGGGAGACACTTGGGGTAGACACACTTCCAGAAGTGTCTCACTGGGTCAAAGAGGCACAATTTTGAAGAATATATGTGGTACTCCACCTTGTTCCCTCTTGTCATTCTTCCTCTGTTCTGCTTCCTGGCCATCAGAAACTTTGCTTAGCTATGATGCTCACTTCTCAGCCACCAAGAAGTGAGCAACCTTCTGCTATTACTCACTCTGCTGCTGTGCTGCTGCCTTGGGAGCAGTCAACCAGGGACTGAATACTCTGTGACTAAACAAAGTCATACCTCACCTTGAAGTTGTGTTGATTATTTTACCTTGGAGATGAAAAGCAAAGAAAATCAATGTAGGAAATAATGAGTTTTAGTTTGGGGTGGTATAGCTTAAAATCTTTTCATTAGATATGGATTCCTGAGAAGAATTTCTAAACACAACTCTTCTGTTGAATTTCCACACTAGAGAGTTTTAATGCTACTTAGAAACCCCCAAAAAGGAATGTGCATTCCACATACACACAAATATAAATCAATCAATAAAAATGTGAGATAGTTTCTTCCAAAATTTTTCCAACATATATTATGCAATTGGAAATAATATTAACTTCTAATTATAAGGCTACCTCTGTCACTTATTAAGGCATTCAAATAAGACTATTTATAAAATTAAACTCTAAAACTGCATTCATCATAGATCTTTTTATTATTTTTAGAAGAGTACAATTTAGATTTTTTTTCATTAATTTTCATGAGAAAAAAAAAATAAAGTGGCAATGAAACAGTTTCAAAACAGGTTAGTAGGAAGATTCCAATAATTAACACATTGCATATTGTTGTCTTCATAGGAGGCATTCAGAGGACAAGAAGCAGATATGATACCTTGTCTAAACAATATTAGTACAAACTTTTAGTCTCAGTAAACTAAGAGAAAGTAGCTGTATACCTATTCTAACTCTCTCGAATGTTTTGAGTGGAAAACCATTCAGAGTAGATGTTTCCTGAAAGTTTTGTAATTTCTAAATGTAATAATAGAAGCATACTTGGGCTGGAGTCAGTATGGCTTACCTTTGACAAAATTTCTGCTACATGAGTTTTATGCTTAAATTTTTGCATGTATTTAATGCAAGGGAAAAATTAAGTAATTATCAAAACAAAATAGATAAATAAATCTTATTTAATTATATAAATTTTTTACAATTTGCATCTGTTTTCATAACTTTTAAATTTTTCTCCTGACAATATTCATGTCATAACTTGAATTATTTCGTTATTCATGAGGTAGTAAAAGTGTTCAATTTAATGGACTTATTTATTTTTCAAGTCTTTTATCAATAAAAGATTTCATGTGATTATAAAAAAGAGTACAAATTTAAAAGAATATATTACATGTGATACAGAATTTCACTTAAAAAAGTAATATGGATTTCATAGTATTTGTTGTGATACATAGTGTTGTCTTTCAGCTAGCTATGCATATTACCAGGCATATGCATATAAAATTGGAAGAAGAAAGAAATACGTGAGAAATTAAAAAGAAAAGGAGAAACAACTGAAGAAGGGAGACCAAACAAATTAAGCATTAAATGCTCTTTCCATAGACCAGCAGAAATGCGTAGTCCTGTTGTCCAAACCATACTGCTTACGTGCCTAAATAAATCTCTTTCCCACACTCACCTCCTGTCCTTCTCCTCAGTAACTCTTTCCTTCTGAATAAGCTCATTCCCAATAAGTATCTATTGTACTGTTCAGATTCCATTTTTCTTTATCAAGTTCTAACACTAAGGAGACAATACGATGCTTGCACATGCAGGTCTGATTTATTTCACTTAGGAGTATGTTCTCTAGTTGCATCCAATTTACCGACAGAAGACTTAAATTTATCCATTTTATAGCTGAATAATAAAAAAATACCACGTCTTCTTTATCTACTCTTCAGTTGATGGACATCTGGGTTGTTTCAAGGTTTTAGCTATGGCAATTTGTGCTGCTATAAACATGGGCACACATATATCAGCATATGAGCTTTTCAATTATTCTGGAAAAATATCCTGAAGGGGAATAGCTGGCTTGAATGGAATCTCCCATCATAGCTTTCAAAGAATCTCCACACTCTTTCTACAGTGTTGTACCAGTCTGCACTCCCACCAACAAAGCAAATGGCTTCTTTTTTCTCCACAGCCTCTCCAGCATATCTCCAACAGAGATATTCGATTGTAAGATTGTACCGCAGAGTTGTTTTAATTTGAAGCTGTTAGAGTATCAATGATGATGAATATTTTTCACATATATACTTGCCATTTGTATTTCTTCCTCTGAGAAGTGTATATTCATTTTTGATTCCTGTTTTTTGGGCTGGGTCTTTGAATTTGTGGAATCTGATTTTTTTAAAATTACTTATATGGTTAAGATTAAAGGCCTTTGTCAAGGGAACAGCTGGCTATAATTTTTTCCCCAGTTTGTGAGTTTTCTTTTTACTCTGTTGGAGATTTGCTTTGAAGTACAAAAACATTTCAAAAAGATGAGATCCCCAGTATTTATGTTTTAAAATATTCCCTGTGAAATTTGGTTTTTGTACATGAATTATCTACCTACCCTTATGTCTTTAAGAAGTTAACCTACATTTTCCTCCACAGGATTTAGTGTTTCTGTTTTAATATTTAAATCTTTTCTTTTTTGCGGCTGGCAAGATAGCTCTGTGGCACAAGTACCTGCCTGGCAAGTGTAAGGTTGTGAATTTGAACCCCAGTCCTGAAAAAAAAAAAAAATATATATATATATATATATATATATATATATATATATATATATATATTCTTTTCTCTTTTTTCTGGGCTTGCCTTGAGCTCACTTTTGTAGCCCAGGCTGGTCTCAAACTCACACTGATCCTCCTGCTTCAGCCTCTGAAGTGCTGGAATTATAGGCATGTATCACCATGCTCAGATCTTTAACATTTAAATCTTTTATCCACTTTGACTATAGCTTTGTGCATTATGACAGACATGGTTCTAGTTTTAGCCTTCAGCATATAGAAAGACAGTTTTTCCAGCACCATTTATTAAAGAGGCTTTCTTCCAGTGAGCACATTTGGCCTCTTTATTGAAGA
This sequence comes from Myocastor coypus, assembly GCA_004027025.1. Lineage (NCBI taxonomy): Eukaryota > Metazoa > Chordata > Mammalia > Rodentia > Myocastoridae > Myocastor > Myocastor coypus. Next base: position 11,551 of record PVJA010045676.1, on the reverse strand, counting down.
TAATGTGACTGAGTGCATTTGCAGTTGTGTCTGCATCTTCTAATTTATTCAATTGATCCTCAGGTCTGTCTCTCTACCAGCACCATGCTGATTTTATCACAGTAGATTTATAGTATAATTTCAGGTCACAGATTGTGATAACTTCTGCCTTTACTTCGTTTCTCAGGATTGCTCTTGATATTCTGGATCTCTTCTGGTTCCAAGTGAATGTGAGCAAAGATTTCTATAGCTCTTTCATATATAATAATGGTGTTGCAAACAGAATTGCAATGAATCTCTATAGCAATTTTGGAAGTATGGCCATTATCACAATGTTTGTTCTTCTTATCCACAAGCATGATTTTAGGTAAACTAATGTACAAAAAAGCACTACAATTCTTTTTTGTCTTTTTGAGACAGGGTCTTGGTATGTAGTTCAGGATGGCCTTGAACTCACTTTTGTAGCCCAGGCTGGCCTCAAACTCACACTGATCTTCCTGGCTCAGCCTCCCAAGTGCTGGGATTACAATGTGTGCCACCATGTCTGGTTAAGCACTACAAATTGTGAGACTTTCTTAAATTGTTAGTATAATTCTGCTCAGCTACACTAATATTCATAAAATGTGTCCTGTGAAGCATCTACTGATACAGACAAAAATAGGAAAAAGGAAAATTAGACTTATAGTATTCCTACCACTTGGTGCATAGAGTTATCTTTTAAATACTACTTCATAGCTGGGCATATGCTTTAGGGGTAGATTTGTTCTCTGTGAAACCATGAGAGAATGTTTTCTTTCTAGGTGACTCTCCTTAGGCACACTACACATCATCAATCCCTTTTCTTTGTGGGCCCATAATCTCCTTCAACAGAAAATTTGGGACACCACTGAGTTATAGGATGCTATGATACAGGTTCTCTTATGTCCTGAGTCCTCACTGACCTAGAGTGTCTAGGGCCAAAATATTGGCTATCTTATCAGCCCTTCTTTTCCTATACGTTTTTGATCAAGCAATGGCTGTGACTAATCAAGATGGCTGACACTGACAAAAGTTCTACAAATTGCTGTAGATGGTTTCAGGATAAATCCTGATGGGATTTGACTGACCTTGTCAGATATAAAATTCACGTTTTTGTTATATAGGTCTTGCATTAACTGGGTCTTAACCATCCAGCAGAAAAATTTAACCACAAGGTCTAAAAAGTAAAACCATAGTAATATGCTGAGCCATGAAAGGCTCAAGTCAACAGCTTCCAACATTGCAAGTGCTGCTGATAACCCATTACTATTATAAAATATTGGACTATGCATACAACTAATTTCTCTTAGTTCAATGAAAAGAAATATTTGTATTAGTAGTAATTAGAAAAGTCATCATGTCTTCATGTTGTACTCTGAACAACTACTATGAAGACAACAATACACATTGTATTGATTATCATGGCTGTCCTGCTAACGTAGGACAGTTTTGAAACTGTTTCATTTTTATTTTTTTCTTTTTAAAACTAATAAAATTGAAAAAAAAGATCTGTGCTAATGATATGTAGACAAAAAAATCATGTCTACATCTTGTACTCTGAATATTTATAATGAAGACAATATCATGCAATGTATTAATTATTGCAAAAATAATAATAAAAAGAAAATAGTCCTCAAAACACATAAGACATGTTTTTAAGTGATTGATGTAGTGCGAAAGAAAACCAGTAATATTCTGAAATTAAAATTCTGAACGAAAAAAATAACAAATAAATTAAACAAACGAATTAATTAATTAATTGAAAGGGCCAGGGAGATATGTCAGGAACCCAAGTGCCTTACTGGCAAGTGCAAAGTCCTGAGTTCAATCTCTGTTTCTGTAAAAATAAATGATTAATTAATTTAAAAACAAAGAATAAAATACTGGATGATTGCAAAAAAAAAAACCCTAATTCAATAAAAGAAAAATTTCCCAAACAAAATAATAATAACAATAATAGTAATATATTCTTATTATTATTATCATTATTATTTTAGGGGCAGAGTACTTGATTAACATGTATAGGTTCTGGGTTCAACTCTGAATATCACACACAGAAAAAAATGTGCTACTTCTTTGATTTCAATTTAAATCCCATACCTATTTCTAAAATTCAATATTCTATCCCTTTTCCCTCTTAGGTACAAAGCTGATATGTAGAACTTGCATAGAAAGAGAGCAGTAATCCCAGCACTTGGGAGGCTGAGGCAGGAGGATCAGTACAAGTTCAAGACTATCCTGGGCTACAAAAGTGAACTCAAGGCCAGCCTAAACTGCATAGCAAGACATTCTCTCAAAACAAAACAAACAAACAAACAAACAAACAAACGAAAACCTCAATTCACTAATGAAAAGAAACAAATGGGCAGAGGGTTTCAAGAAACAAAATGTAACGATAATGTTATATACAAAAAACACATGTAACTAGAAAAGAAATTAATGGACTGAAAGCCAAAGAATGAAAAAAAAGCAATACTCCATGTGACACAAACCCAGAAAAAAAAAAAATAGAAGGGGTAGCTATTTAGGTTGCTGACAATGTCAACTTCAACCATAGAGTGATTAAAAGAGATAAAGAAATCACTATATGTGTGTTAGAGGAAAACTACAAGAAAACATGATAACAATTATAAATATATGTGCAACTAACGTAGGAGCACTCAACTATACGGGGCAAATTTTAACAGACAAGAGAAATAAAATGAACAATATCACAATTGTACTGGGGGACTTTAACACTCCATTAATGCAAAGGGATAGCTCAACGAAGGAAAACTTCGGCAAAAATATAAAATAAATAAATAACAGAACTAAATCAAATTTGTGAAGAGATGAACTTAGTAGACCTTTACAGGATGTTACACCTAATATCATCAGAATACACATTCTTCTCAGCTGCACACAAGACATTCTCCAAAATACAACATATACAGCACACAGAGCATGCTTAAGTAAATTCAAAAGAATTGGAATATGGGCCACCATTGAGCTATAGGATGTTACAGTACAGGTTCTCTTATGTCCAGAGTGCTCACTGACCATTAAGGGATAAAGCAAAAATATTGGCTATCCTTAAAGCCCTTCTTTTTCTCAAATCTTTGTTCGCAAAATTAAGTTCCTAACCATCCAGAAGAGAAGCTTAGTGATACTATTACTGTATAGCATATGTACTTCAACTTAACATCATTGTTTTTCTGAATATTAAATGCCTTAAACTTAACATGGAACTGGTATTTTCCATCAATCGTTGTGTTCAAGGTGATTATGGGGCCACAGAAGAGAGGGATCAACAATGATAGTGTGCCTAAGGAGAGTCACCTAGAGAGAAAACATTATCTCAGGCTTTCAGAGAAAACAAACTGTTTAAGCAATGGCTATGACTCATCCAGATAGCTGACACTGACAAAGGATCCACAAAACGCTGTACATGGTTTCAAGGTTAGACTTGAAGGGATTTGATTGACCTTGTCAGACACAAAAGTTGCATATTTTGTTATATAGATCTTGCCTTAACTAGGCTTAACTACCCAGCAGAAAAGCATAGCCATAAGGCACAAAAATTAAAGACAGGTTAGTATGCTGAGCTGTAAAACGCTCACGTCAAAAGCTTCCTACATTGTCAGTTCTGCCAATAACCCACTACTATTATGGAATATTGGACTATGCATGTAACTACTTTCTGCTAGTTCAGTGAGAAGAAATATTTGCACCAGTAGTGTTTAGAAAGTTATCATGCCTGTATCTTGTACTTGGAACAACTACTATGAACATGACAATGTATATTGTATTAAAAAATAAAAGTAAAAAAAAGAAAAAAAAAATGAATTGGAATAATCTCATGCATATTATCCTACCATAATGCAAGGAAATTGGAAATTATTGACAAAAGGCAACAAACACTCCAGAAACACATGAAAATCTAAATAATGTCATCAACAATAATAATACTCTCCTATATAATCAATGGGTCACAGATGAAATTAAAGAAGACATTTGACAGTATTTAAAATCAAAGGAAAATGCAAATACAACTTACCAGACCATGTAGGATAAAATGAAAGTTGCCATGAGAGCGAAATTTATACTGGAAAATTTTCACATCAAGAAAACAGACTGGCAAGCGCAAGGTCATGAATGAACCCCAGTCCCACAAAAAAAAAAAAAAGAGAAAAAAAAGAAAGAAAACAGAACAAGCCATATGCTACACCTCAGGTTCCTAGAAGAAGAAAGGCAAGTCAAGCCCAAAGCCCAAAGAAGTCAAGAAATTATAAAGACAAGAGAAGACATAAATACAGTTCAGACAAAGAAAACAATACAAAGAATGAGAAACAAAGAGTTGCTGCTTTGAATGAATAAATAAAATTGACAAACTTTTAGAAAATTTATCAAAAATATGAAACAAAACTACACATTCATACAATAAAATGTGAAAAGGATGAAATCGCTACAGAATCTATAGAAATTCAGAAGACCACCACTACCTATTTCCAAAATCTTTACTGTTACAGGATGTAAAACACAGAAGACATGGAAAGATTTCTAGATATGTACAAACTACCAAAGCTGAATCAAGAAAATGTAAAAATTCTGAATAATCCAATATCAGTGAATGAAATTGAAAATGTAATAAAAAAAATTACCAACAAAGAAAAGAAAAGTCTGGTCCTGATGAATTCACAGATTCATTATACAAGAAATTTAGATAAAATTTAATACCACCTCTTCTCAAATCTTTCAGTGAAATCAAAAGGAAATAACGACACCCAAACTTATTTCTGGAGATTAGTGTTACTCTGATATCAAAGCTATAGAAAGACCCAAACAGAAAAGAGAACTGTAGGCCAATATTCATAATGAATATAGATACAAAAATCCTCAGAAATTACTAGTGCACAAATGTAGCAAATCATTGAGAACATTGTACATCAAGACTAACTGGGATTCATCCCAGGAATGCAGCAATGGTTAAATATACAGTAGTCCATAAATCTAATAAACAGCATCAAAAGAGCCAAAGACAAAAAATACATGTTCATCTTAATACATGCAGAAAGTGTTTTTGACAAAGGCCAACACTCATTTTATATTTTTATTCATTTTAATAAGAGAAAAAGATAAAATAGCAATGAAATAGTTTCAAAACAGGTTAGTAGGATGGTCATAATAATCAATACATTGTATATTATTATCTTTGTAGTAGTTATTCAGGGAACAAGACGCAGACCTGATATCTTATCTAAATACTATTAGTACAAACCTTTCTTTTCATTGAACTAAGAAAAAGTAGCTGTATATCTAACTTGTCTTGTGTGTATACATATATGTATTATATGTATAACTATGTATGTATACATGTGTAATTATGTTATATATAATTATATGTATAATTATGATTTAAAAATCCTACAGAAAAATAAAATAGATGGTCTGTATCTTAACCTGATAAAAGCAATCTATGAGAAACCAAAATCCAACATTATACCAAATAAGCAAAATTTGAAAGTCTTCACTTTAAAATGAGGAATAAACCAAGGCTCTTCACTGTCACCACTCCTATTTAAAATAGTTATGGAAACATTAGCCAGAGTGATTTGACAAGAGAGAGAAATAAAAGGAACAGTGGTTGGAGTGGAGAAGTAAAACTATCATTACTTGCAGATAACATGATACTTTATGTAGAAGACCCCAAAAACTCCACCAAGAGGCTTGTAGATTTAATAACCAAATTCTGCAGCATAGCTGAATGCAAAGTTAACATTCAAAAATCAGTAGCATTTCAATACATAAAGAGCAAATGTACCATGACAGAAATGAGAGTCGTACTACTCATTTCCTCACAGGTAGTATACCTCACAGATGTAGAGGGAACATTCCTTAAATTAGGGAAATCATGCCTATCACTGTAAGAACCATGAAAATGAAATACTTAGGAATCAATCTCACAAATTAAGTAAAATATTCCTACAGTGAAAATTACAATACTCTGAAAAAAAAAAAAAGAAACAGAAGAGTACCTCAAAAAATGGAAAGATATTCCTTGCTCTTGGATAGGAAGAACCAACACTATGAATGTGCCATACCTTTTACACTATGCCTTAGTTACTATTCTGTCATTTCTGGGACAAATACCCAATACTCAAAATGAGTGAAGGAAAGGTTTATTTAGCTCACAGTTACTAGAGGTTATAAGATGCTGCCCCAGCTTTATAGGGTCTGGAGGAGAGAGTGTGGTGCTGCCGTGTCCAGGATGATCTTCTCCATACTTCCAAGAGACACCGGCAAGCATAGGCTTGCTGTCAGTTTAATGGTTTGTGCTTCTCTGGCTCCACCCTGGCCCTCTGGCCCTGCCCCTTGAGCCGCATGCTTGACAGCCCAATGATTTACCTGAAGCTTTGAGGGGACAACTAGATACAAACCATAACACATTATTTCCTTAAAATTAATTGGGGGTTGCTCCTTCTAATAATCTTAAAATGTCTTAGAAATACTAGTGTTGTTATTTGCTTATCAGTTTGATGAAATCCACTAATGGAACTATGCAGCCCTGATACTTTCTGAGTGGCTATGTGGGAATTTTAGGCCCATTGTAACTATGTACTTCAAACTGAATGGCTTCAGAGAGCAGAAGCAGAGGACAGAAGCCTAAAATGAAGGCCTGGGTCAAGCCTGCTCCTTTGAAAGCCTACAGATGATTATCCTTCCTTGACTTTTCCTGTTCCTTGTAAGCTCAAGCACTTATTCGCCACCTTCACCTACACCTACTGGCTTCCAGTATTTCCTCACCTTTATGTTCAAATTTCCATCTTCTTATCATCCATCAGATATATTGAAATCAGATTCTATTATACTATAGTATTACTTCATTCTAATTTAGACAATTATGTTGGTGAAGCATCTGTTTCTAAATAAGGTCACATTCTCATGTACTTGAGTCTTCCACGATTTTTTTCTTGGGGGAACAATTTAAGTCATAGTTGATATTTTAAACAATTCATCAGTGTAAATGTTTTTTTTCTCTTCATGTATAATTAATATACCATTCAATACTATTCACTTAAAATCTTTAGTAAAGTTTCCATATCTATCTATCTGTCTATCTATCTATCTATCTATCTATCTATTTATCTATGCACTGTACAAGTCAAGGAAAATGATAATTATATCTTTCCAGAATGGCAACTTGTGCCACCCTCCAGTAAAATATCTAATCAGTACAACATTTCTTGTTCTTAGGTTAAATACAAATAGAAGACATCGTCATTTGTTTAGTTTGCTTATTTGAGTAAGGTATTAGGTACTGAATCAGAGTCCTTCACAATGACCTACTTTACCAGCCAATTTTTATTCTAAAAGAGGGGATCATGCAGTTCCTATGCAACCCATGTTAGGCTCCAAGTTGAGATACTCCTGCATCAGCCTCTTCCAGTGCTGGGATTACAGCCCTGAACCACCATACCAGGCTCATCATATGTACCACGATGGTGCTGGTTTCTCTCACTTCTTCTAATGGCAGCTCATGTGTTGACTGGATCAGCTATTTTCTTTAGTGATCTGTACTTTTGTTGTTGCTGCTTTTGCTAAGCAGTTTGCCATTCAGTGAACACAGCACCACTTTGATCACCAGCATTCAGCTGCCATGCACTTGATAACACTCTGCCTTGCTTCCAGGTTTAGAAAAAGCTTTCTTGACATAAAATGTATAAATAGCAGTTAGTACTAGTTAGACAATATTTTCATTCATGTCTCCTGTTTATTTACTGAGTAAATAAAAAATCAATGAATGGTAAATATCATGAGGTAACAAGGTAAAATTATTAAATATTGTTTTGGATTTGTTAATTTTTCTTTTAATTTCTTTTCTGTATACTGAAGTATTGTTATGAGGGCAAGCACATTTAGAAAGTGAGGCCATATTAAAGGATTCTTAATCATTAACCTTAATTCTTTATTATTATAATGATTCTTTAGTCATTACAAATGATCTGCCCTGTTCATATATCCTTTTTTAATGACTATGAAGTCTAATGTAAATATAGGCAAAGCATCTATCAAAACCTTATTTCTTTGTATGGCATGTGTTTACATAATCTCATTGTATAGATTCCCGAAACTGAAAACATTGTTATCAAGTATCAATTATATGTTTCTTCTCTTTTTACTTTTACTCTTTTCTTTTAGATTAAAGACTTTTTATCTCATTAGTTTGGTAACAGATAAATATAGAATGGCTAATTCATTTACATAGGCTTTCTGTTAATTGTTCTGAAAAATTCATAACTTATCATGGTTCACTTTCTAACAATATAGCACTTAATGTTTGATATAAGAAGCTAATAGGTGTTCAAGTCTCCATTTATATCTTCGAAAAGTTATGTCATTGACGCCATATATTTTACCTCTTTACAGGTTATATTTTCAGCATACTTTGTAATAATTTTTATATGGACCATTGAAGTTTTCACTTCAAAATAAGAAAACAGAGCTGGCCAAATAGCTTAGTCAGTTAAACCACCTGCAAGCAGGCGCAAGATTAGGGGTTTAATACTGTGGCCTACCATGCTGGTCCTGCCCCCAGGGCAGGCTGCAACAGCAATTGAGACTGGGTGTGGTGGCACACACCTGTAATCTCAGCTCTTGCGAGGCTGTAAACAGATCACTATGAGTCCTATCTAGTAGAGAGACCCTGAACACTCCGTAGACCCTTCCCTAAAAATACATAAATAAATAAATAAATTTAAAAGAACAAATTAAGAAAATAATTTTCTAGTTGTTCTCTTTTAAAAAAGGATTTAAATATAGTTATATCATTTCCATATCTGAAAGATATTATTTAGCATTTTTGTAAGTATGCACATTACTTCAGCTTTCATGAAACTGATAATTTCTTTACTTTTATGTTTTTGTTCAAGGTATACAATCCTATGTTCAACTTTTCCTTTTCATTCTTAATTTTAAAATTGTCAATTCGATTTCTTACATTGTCCATTGTTTCAAATAAGAAGTCCGCAGGGATTCTATTTTTCACTCCCCTTTCTGTAATTTGACTTTTCTTCTGGATGCTTTAAATATTCATTTTGTTCCACTTTTAGTAATGTACAGTATGGTGTGATGATAACTTACAGGTCACTGACTCCTTGGTTTCATGGTCTTTCATCACTATGTGATTGTTTACATATATTTTTGTGAAATTGTCTTCAAGTTTATTGGTAACCATTTTGTAATGTTTCAACCTATATATTTGGTATATACCAAATAATAAGATTTTTAATTCATACGCTGTATATTTAGTTCTATAATTTTAAGTGATTCTTTTTTATTACTTTTAATAAAAAATAACCATGTGACAGTTTCAAAACACATTAGTAGTACATTCCCAATAACTGATACAATGCATATTGTTGTCCTCATAGTAGCTATACAGAGCACAGAGTGTAGACATGATAATTATTCTAATCGTTAATGGTACAAATAATTTCTTCTCATTGAACTAAGAGAAAGTAGTTGTATACATAGTCCAGCGTTCCTCAAGTCATTCTTATATTTCACAAATATATCATAATAACCCTCTTTTTAAAATGAATTTTACCTATTTTCTCTTGTAGATTTTGTAGAGTATTTGTAAAAAATAAAATAAATGTTTATATGTCCACTCTAACATTGGAAATGGCTATGAGTCAATACACATTTGCTAATATTTTTCTTGACTATAACTGTTAGTAGTTTTGTCTCTTCTAATATTGCCCATTTCTAAATTAAGATACAGGACATTAGGATGACACAATATAAGAAGAGAATCTTGATTGTATTCTGATTCTTTGATGAATTCTGTTCTAGGAGTCTGTTAAATTGCTGGCATAAGGGATTAAACTTGCAGATGCTTGATTTTATGCTTTTTAAAATGTGAGTCTTTTGGCTTTGATCAGAGTCCATGGAGGATAACCCATTCTTGGGATGTAATCCACTTCCCTCGTGTGGCCCTTTTAAGCTCTCAGCAGAGCCCAATGTGCTTGCCAAGTTCCTCTAACTTGGAAGGATCCAAACTTCATTCCATGTCTGTTTTAGTGAGGACTTGCTCAAGAATCTGGTTAGTTTTCCTCCACATTTTGCATTGCTGCCCAAACATTCATAAATTAGGTGTCAGAAATTAATTTGAGGTTTAATCAAGTGTAAGAGTTCTCTCCACTATAATTCCCTCCATTACAGAATTTCCTCCTCAATTTTAAACACTTTTTGGAATTGCAAACCTCTCCAGTTTCTAGTTAAATTCCAGCTTCTCATGCTGTGTTCAGGTTGAGGTTCCCTCAAAAAGAAAGCCATGCACATTCCGTCCTTCACCTCAGTGTTTTTCTTCTCTTAATATTTAAAGAGATCATTTTCTACCTGATTTTGATCGTTTCAAAGAGTACTTTTTTAAATACTTTTCTCAAAGTTTATAATTGCTATTTGCAGGATGATCAGTCCAATAAATTTCTTCTACTGTTATCAGAAAAAGAACCTACGGGTCAATGATTTGTAAATCTACGCCTTCAAGTTATTAGGAGGTAAAAGCTGTGGCATGGTTGAAGACAGGGTGTTCCACTTCCTTACACTGACAGCTGCATGGCTTTGTGTCTTTAATAATGTATGCAGTACAGGGTCTACAGGATCTTACTACAGAGGTCAAACGCATAGTGATCCTCCTGTTTTCAGCTCACTGGGATTACAGGTGAGCAAGATCGACCACACCCAGTTTCAGTTGTCATCTCAGTGCACCTCAGGGGTGAGCCCATCATGGCATTCCAGGAATTGAAGCCAGATTATGTCTATTTCACACATTTACAATTTCTATTAATATTTTAGTTTTTAAAAACTCCACTATTTGGAAATCACATTTTCGGTTTTAGGCTTAATTACAATTTGAGAAGCAAAATGATTTTTAAAACTCTGATTCAGCTTATTAAGTATGCCAGAACACATGGGAAAATGGCTGGACGGCTCTGTGCTTAAGCTACCTGATACTGTTGCTAATCTGCTCTTAGTTTTAAGTGTTGTTCTCATTAGTGCCAAACGTGGTGATGGGCCCAGGGAGTGGTGATGACTGACTCTACCAGCCAGCGTAAATTTTCAATGTGTCTAAAACAAAGCTGCAAATATTTGCATAAGTACCTTTACATTTTTAAAAAAATATTTTCTGACATGATGATGTTTACACACGTTAAATCATTCTCATCAAGGCCAATTTCGTTTCTAAAAAGTTGAAACCTCAGACCCAAATCGCACCTCTGGGAGCTGAGCCTGCCCACCCGCCGCAGGTAAGCACCCTGCGCCCCTCTGCCCCGCCTCTGCGTTCCCGCGACTAACTTCCTGTTCCAGTCCAGACCCAAACCGCACCGTTGGGAGCTGAGCCTGCACACCCACCGCGGGTAAGCTCCCTGCGCCCCTCTGCCCCGCCTCTGCGTTCCCGCGACTACCTTCCTGTTCCAGCCCAGACCCAAACCACACCGCTGGGAACCGAGCCCGTGCGCCGGCTGGGTCAACATCCCTGGCCCGCGTTCCCCTCCCCACTCCACCCCCC
>PVJA010045675.1:0-15520 GCA_004027025.1 Myocastor coypus | reverse complement strand
TTTGTAAAAAGTGGTGTTTAATCTTGGGTCTGTAGGGGAAAGCTAAGGCTAAGGAAGTGTCAAAGGCAGAGACTACACTGGCAACATCGAGGGAGTTTCCAGCATACTATTTTTTGTTTCTTTTGCAAAAGAGAAAGAAATTCTTAATATGAACCACAAATGTGAGGGTTGTGTGGGGAGAGTAAAGCAGGGTCGCCTCTCCAGAGAGACCCAGCCCAGCTGGATGGGGTGGCAAGGCTGTATTGCAGGGTGGCTTGCAGTAACCCCTGGCAACAGTTCTCTCAGAACAGCTGTCAGGCAGTGACTTTAATGGATGACCCAAGTGATGAGTCTGTTTTTATTTGCTTGCTTGTTTTTTCATTCTGATGTATGGTTTTGAGCACCTCGGGACTTTTTTTTCTTGGAGGAAATAAACTGATATATATTTTAAGTTCAGAAGCACCTTTCCTTCAATACCTAGGAAAAAGAACTTCACTGCTTTGAGCATTAAAGAACAACTTTGAAAAGCCAAATCTAAAATGTAGTACTTTACGCAAAACACTATCACTTTGATTAATGTCTTTTTTCTGCTTTTAAGAAAATAGTGTTATAGACAGCATTTCTCCCCTCCTAGCCTAGATTAATGGAGTTAGACTACTTGGATCTGAACGCAAACTCTACCACTATTTATTGTGACTTAAAAGAGACCATGGATTCTTTCCACACTTCTGTTGGCACATCTACACGAAGAGTGACAATAGGACCTCCAGACCAGAAAAGTGGTGGAAGTAAAGAAGTCAGTGCAGAAAAGGCACTGAACACCCTGCATAATTAAATTTGGGGACAAATTAGCTAGAGATTTTTACCAAATCTTAGCAAATGCAAAATGCTAGCAATCATATGCTAACATTGTTATTTTATGTATCACCAAGAAAAAATTAATACCAGTGAAACACAGTGCTTTCTTGCGCTCTTCATCAGTACTTTTGAAAAAAAAAAAAGAAAGAAAGAAAAAAAAACACCTTTCTTCTAAACTTAATAGTTGTGAATTTTATGATATATCATCCTGTTGCACACATTATAAAGGAAATGAAAGTTAAATAATTCAATGTGTTCCTAAAGCTACTGAGTATTAGAGCCCAGTGCTCCTGAATTTCTTCTTGAGTTATCAAAGCTCTGCACCAAGACCACCAGGGAACTCTGCTGATCACACAAAACTGGCTATAGGAAGCTTGCTGAACAAGAGAAAACAGCCCCTTGGCAGCACCTCAGCATTCATGGTGAAAGGGGAAAGGGGGGGACTCGTTTTTTCCACCAGCTGTGGGCCTCATCACCAAGTGGTTTGAAGTAATCATTAAGTGAGGTGGGAACAGAGCTAGGTCAGAATGTGTGGTGAAGGGGCTCCTGTGAGTTAGTGGGCTTCACTGGGGACACATGGGGCTGGGATCCAAGGTCTCTGAACTTGCTATGCATGTCACAGTGCAGACAGTTTATGTGCTTTGCAAATCTTATGTGGCAATTTTGTAAGTCATAGTTTCTGCTTTAGTTCTGACCCTTTGTCATCAGCTTTTGCATTTAGCTACTCAACTTCCTGATCTGTGTCATTAGAAACACTGGTGACACAGGGATTCTGTTGCTTTCGATTGCAATGGCCGGTGTCCATTCTGAGCGTTTCCATACCCAAGCACAGTTCTGATAACTACAGCAGAGCTGCTACAGGGCGGAAGCAGAGTTCAGTCTGCTTCCACATTTCTGAATTGACATACTGAAACACATGCAGTTCAGAATCAAAGAAATGCAGTAATCATTTGGTGAAAATAAAATGTAGTTCTTACCGTGATGGTAGAACCAATGATGTTTAAAATCTTATTAGAAACCCAGCTAGTTCTAAGATATGAGTAAAAAGATATATCATAAAATTATTGAACAGAACAAAAGTATTTATCAATTTCTAGACAGGGCCCTATGACCTCTTTCTATGTCTAATGGGAAAGGACCTTTGGTTTTTTTCTGATCCTTATAATTTTGGCATTATTATATTTTTCCAAATTAAAAATTCTCTACTTTTTCAAGTCTTTTTCTATAAAGAATGTATTTTGACTCAGGAAAAAAATCTGAACCCTGTAAAAGTAAACATCTGAAGTGATTTACCTATGGAGCTGATGTACTGCTGAGATAAAACTAGAAAACCTAAGGATACTCAACATTTTTGTTTTATGTATGTTTGCAGTACTTGGGAGGAAACCCAGGGCTTTGCACTGAGTTTCCACCCCAGCCTTTCTTTTATTTCTTGTTTTGAGATGGGTTTTGCACAGTTGGTTAACGGTCCCAGCTGGGGGACTTACTCTCCTCCTGCCTCAACCTCCCTGAATACAGATTAAAAGGACAGGGCCTCCGTTTCTGGCTCCAAGGTACATTCAAAAAATATATTTTATTTGATTGATTCATACTACTTCCTCATTCAATTCATTTAATTGAATTTGTAAAACTTAGATGGATTTGAACTTGGTTCCACAGTAACTAGCTCAGTAATCACAAGGGCAGCTCCCAAAATGGAAAAGCCAGGAGTGGCAATCCATCACAACCCTGACCCTGAACTCACTAATTTCAAAGAAATGGTGTGTGTGTGTGTGTGTGTGTGTGTGTGTGTGTGTGTGTGTGTGTGCAGTGCTGGGTAGAGGTACTGAGGGAGAAAACTAGGCATCCATTTATATTGTCAGTATTATACTTTCTTCTGAAAGATTACCCCAGATGTCAGGGTTATAAATAATGGTCACATCATCTTAGAACTAGAATGGGTCAAGGAAGAAATTTATGTGTTGCCAGGACAATAGAGGGAATAGCTATTGGGGCTGTGTTCTGTTTCATATTTTATAGGAATTCAAATTAAAATATACTAAGCCAAAAAAAAAAAAAAAGTCTGAAGTTCTTCAGTAGGAATCATTCTCCATGATTATTTTGACACTTTCTTTGAAATATCTTTTTTTTTTCTTTTTAATAAAAAGAAATGTGAGCTGTGCCTGTACCATGGATGCATATGCTGTATCTGCCTGCTGGCTGGTTCTCCCTGGGTGGCACCTTGGTCTGCTTCTAGATCAGGAAATGTTTCCACTTTGTGTAGAATGGAAACATCGGATATAACACTGTGAACACTTTTTATATTTATTTGAGAGCAAAATTTCTCTCTGCCCCTTTCAAAATACAGTGTCATATGGTTTGTTTCTAACAGAATTCAGATATTCTTTATTGCAGATTATTCACTTGTGGGGTTTCTTTATCTGAAATTATCCTGGGGAACCTTTGTGTTTGAAGCACAAAATGATATGAAAAGTCAAGTTAAAAAAAAAAAAAAAAAGCTAACCTAAAAGCTGAAGGTGGGTGTTAGAAGCAGAAAAATCATTCCTTGAACTCCCCAGGAGTTGATCAAAGAGACAGCCACAATTTCTAACAAAGGCAGAGATCTACTCTGCTCTGAAAGCCAGCTAGAAACACTGGAAATGTTTCATTATTTATTTCATTAATTCTGTGATCACAATCTCTACTGACAAGATTTGCAAATCTCATCATTTATTAATGAAGCATGTCTGGTGCATTGTGCCTGAGATCTTCCTCAGGTCCCAGCCTCTGTGTGACCAATGCTCTTTGCTAACTGCCAGCTTATTGTCTCCCCACAATGTGACAATGGAATTTCCAAGACCCTCCGAGGAGATCTGCCTCTGAGCTCACAGGCATCGTCCAAGATGGCTGCCAGGGACAGTTTGCTGCCAACTAGCGTGATGGCCACACCTCAGGATGTGTGGAGCAAATACGGTTTCTTCTACTCTCACAGACCCATCTCTGGGACCCACAGCACGGCATTGGTTGTGTTGTAAGTCTTACTGCAGATGGGAACAAATACCTTAAGCTGTGTTTGCATTGTTGTAACTCACCTTGATGCAGAGAAGGTTAACCTGACTCTTGACTAAGACATTGATTTCTTTTCCTGGAAATTTCTCTGTGGTTTCAGATATTTCCAAAATCTCAGCCTGTTTCCTTGGCGACCGTCTAAGCTTTATTCCCTATGAACCAATGTGGCATGATTCATCAGTAAGCAGCAGGGCAGCAGCCACCCAACTTACAGACTTCCTAAAGATTTCCTGGAGAGCAATCCCTGCCCTGAGCTGTTTCATAGGCTCTGTTGTTGATATTTCACAGAGCACTACTAAGAAAAAAAATCTCATAACCATGAATATGGGAAACAGCAATGTTTGTGGAGATAATGAAATGCAGAAAAGAAAACCCCTCAGCAAAGCCCCTTTAGATGTGCCTGAGCTCTGTCCATTAATCCGTGATAATTAGACTTATTTGCAGAGGTCAACAGCAGTGGCATGGGGTAATTAAGCACTTTCTTTCTACCAGAGGGATCGAAATGCTTCTCATGTGACACACATCCTGTCTTTGGGATATTTTATGTTTATTTTACATCTACAGGAGAAAGAGGTGATATTCTGTATGGCCATACCCAGATATTTTCCATAATGAAAAGCAAACACATATTTTACTGTAAAGTCTGGGTTGAGAAGGATCTAGTATTAGAAGTCACCTCCATTACTATCTGGCTATATGATATAGGACAAGTTGTTGAAATATTTTGCCTCAGTTTCTGCATTAGTAAAATGGGGGTGATAAAGCTTCTTCAGAGTGCAATCATGATAATGATCCTAAAACTGGCATTCATTGAGGACTTACAAGATGCCACATTCTGTTCTAAACTCTTCATGTGAACCCACTATATTTAGTTTCACAGATTGAATAGCTTGCCCAAGACTGAGCTTTGGAAACAAATAATTTAATTCACTTGAGACTTCTAAGTCTCTTGAGAACAAACTTCTCAAAATGGGCATAGATTCACTGTTTGGAAATTATATTTCCTTTTTTCCTCAGAATGAAGTAATATGCATTGAAATAACTTTATCCTTGGCGATAGTCATCATTTGAGCTTAGACTAGATAGAGCGGCATAATCCTATCTATGAAGGAATCCATTAATAAAGAATTACTGGAATGCAGAAGACAGATGTTCTACTTCCCCTCAGTTTTAATAATTGCACTAAATGAGTTAATATATGCAAAGCTCCTAGTATAATGCTTGGTGCATACTAACTGCTCAATAAGCAATAACAATTATTACTTTAGAAGTATATTGCAGAAGAAAAACATAGAGTGAAATATATTTTTCATTTTCCACATATACATGCATCTGAACCTGAAGTAGTTCCAAGACCCTTGGTAGACGGCTATACCCTGGATAGCACTGGATGTGTATGATGTTTTCTCCAATTATACATATGGTACCGCATAGACATGCTGGGCAATGGGTGATTCACATCCTCCCGGGACCCAGCAGGATGGTGTGACATTTCAACATGCTACTCAGATCATCATGAAATTTAAAACTTGTGAATTGTTTATTTCTGAGACTTTCCATTTTATATTTTTGGACTGAAGTTGACCACAAGTAACTAAAACTTTGGAAAATGAAACTGTGGATAAGAAAGTACAACTGTAGAGCAGGTTACTGTTATCTCAAACTTTATATATGGGGGAATTTTGATTCGTTTGAGCCAAAAAGTAGCTAGGTAGTTCAAGGTGTTAAAAATGAGGGGAGGCAGAAAAAGGAAAGGAAGGAAGGAGGAAGAGGGAAACAGGGAAGGAGGGAGGGAAGGAGGGAGGGAGGAACCAGTTCCTCAGAAACTCACCATACTTTCCAGTCTCAAATCAGGTAAAATTTGGCTTAAAAGGCCTCAGGTCTTAAGAAGGAGAGGGTTTTGGCCTGTATTTTAAGACATTACCAGACCAGGTTAGTAACAGTGGGATCGCACTGCTTTGCCCAAGGTGGGGTTCATTTTTAACCAGTGCTCCCTGGTAGCCTCACCTTTACTCACCTTGCATGCTGTGATGGAAGCGACACTCCTGTTTCTCACAGTCCAGAATGAGGCTGTTGGCAGAGAAATGAAAACCTCACACCTGAGCTTGGACAATTTCCACACACTGCTGCTACATTCATTAGCAGTTCCTGCCTCCTGTCCCCACTATGCATGCAAATGAGCAGGATAGCACTTGTTTGCACAAATCCTCTTTTTACTTAGAGGCTTGGGTGGTGGTGGGGGCAGGGCTTTTGAAAGTCAAGCAGTGGCACTGTGCACAAAGAAGGAAAGTCCCCTGGAGCACCAGACAACAGTTAAGGGAGCTATAAAGAGGCTTGCCAGGTATGTTCACATGGGAAGGTGTCCCTGCGCCATCCTGGAGCCCAGAGGCTTGGGAGAGGTGCTGATCTCCGCATGCCTCACATTTGTACATCCTTCCCTGTTTCCCCAGCTCCTGGCATGCTGACACTGTGTTACATAAAACAGCAATGCTATAGCTTCAGCTTTTGGGGTACGCAACAAATGGCATCTTTTGGCTGGAGTTTCTATTCACATGTGGAAAGGAGACAAGATTTAACCAAGTGATTGTTCAAAGGATAGGCACTTTTCACAAGAGGGAGTAGTGTACACCTGTAATCCCAGCACTCTAGGACACTGAGGCAGAAAGATCAAAAGTTCAAGACCAGCCTTAGAAATTTTGGGAGATCATGACCCAAATTTCTAAAATTAAAAAAAAAATGGCTGAGAATGTAGCACAGTACAAGTCCCAGGTTCAATC
This sequence comes from Myocastor coypus, assembly GCA_004027025.1. Classification (NCBI taxonomy): domain Eukaryota; kingdom Metazoa; phylum Chordata; class Mammalia; order Rodentia; family Myocastoridae; genus Myocastor; species Myocastor coypus. Next base: position 8,858 of record PVJA010045675.1, on the reverse strand, counting down.
TTTAGTGAAGAAAAAAGAAAAAAGATAGGTATTTATAGTACCATTGTGTGGTATGCAATAAGCTTGATGAATAAAATACAGTACATAGCAGGACAGTGGTTTGGACTGAGTTCCAACACAAGGTCCAACACACCAAACCAAACCAAACCCAAGCAAAATGGATTTTTCATGCTGAAGTTCTATTCCACAGGCTAACCTAAATTCTTTATTTGATCTTCCAAGAACTCAGGAAACAGAAGGATGGCTAAATCCTCCTCAAAAGGCCAGTTTTAGCTAGCATGATAAATACCCACTCCTTGAACATTTTATGAGGAAAGTAATTTTTTTTTTTTTTTTTTTTGGTACTGGGGTTTGAACTCAGGGCCCTGTGCTTTCCAGGCAAGCACTTATTCCACTGAGCTATCTCCCTGGTCCCAAGGAAAGTAATTTTGAAACTATCAATATCCTTTTGTTCTCCATTTCTGTTTTCCCCAGGTCTTTTCTGCCTATAAAGTCAATGTCTCCTGCTCAGTATATTGGGATGTTCATCCTACCTCATGGAATGAGATCTCACCTAGTTCTAGAACTGCAAATAAAAGCCAATTAAGATCTTGAAATTCAGTTTGTTGTAATTTAGTCTTCTGACAAACTCAGTGCTGTGGGGCTTTTTGAAATATGTGAAGAAATTTCTCTTCTGTTTGTAGCTCTTCCATCACATGAAGTGCTCTTTTCATTTTTCTTTCATTAGTTAAACCAGGTAGAATATAACTTCTCTACCTGCTCCGTCAACTCTTATTTCCGTTTAATAGCTCTTTAACTTACAAATTCCTTTCTCCTTGTCTATGACAGTGGGTCTAATGATGCAAAATAAAAGACTTCGTGCTTTGAGCTTCCTGCAGATACAGTTCCAAATGAGGTTATGAGAGTAATTGTGTGTCTTGGGTTTGAATTAAGAGAAACTCAACTGGAATGACAAAGATTGAAAGAAATAGAGAAAGATTCCTCTTGTTAAAGTAAATTAATTAGTTGGGTTTATATGAGAAGACAGGAGGGAGGAAGCCAGGCTGTGTCCCATATTAATAATTCCCTTGGGAGAAGCCAGATTGGATTGAGTGTGAAAGGCAAGAAGGGAGGGGTCATCGCGTTACTTGGGGGAAGGAGCGGCTTTGGTTTCCCTCCCTTTGCACTCTGTTACCCCTACAGTCACAGGCGCTCATCCTCATTCTGACATGAAAATGATGTCATCTTTCTTTTTGACTCACCATCTAGACTACATTAATCCCCCACAGAGCGAGGGTCAGCAGGAGGCTGCTTAAGGGACTTCAGGCCTGTGAATAAATGATAACCCAGTGGTTAGGGGCGGCAGCCTAGCTACATTCAGGATGCATTAAAGCAATTAGCTGGAAGAGGAGAGCAGGCACGGTTTCCAATTCCTAAGAAGACCATGCCTGGAATAGGCTGAGGAACTCCACAGCCCAGGGCTGAAAAGAGCCACTTAGCAAAATGGAAGAGTGTGGAGTCTCATCTCCTCCCCCACTCCAGCCGTGCTGGAAACAAAGCTGTCTAGGGGGATTCTAGGACCACAAGAGCCAGGAATTCAGGAGCATTGTTTGTAAACTGGTGTGCTAGAACCAGCCTTGTTATCAGTGACTCCAACTCTGTTTTGTAAAATGGTGCCCTAGTTAAATCTGGTCTGTGTATGTTTTCTGTTTGGCCAGATCACTTGCTTGATTAATATTTTTTAAAAATAAAATGTTTAAGAAAAACAAGGATTTCTAGATTGTCTTGAAAAATCTATCAAGTCTAGGGGTATTGAATATTAGGGTGTGGGTGTGTAGGCATTCTTGGATGCTCCTGCTGGAGCTGAGTATCACTTTCCTCTTCAAGGAGCTGTGTATTCTCTAGTTTGCTACCTTTGCCAGCATGTCCTGTCACTTTTTGTCTTCTGGTTTCATTCATTTACCTCATACATTTATATCCACCTGGGCCCCTGAATAGTATTTAAATTCGTGTCGTCTACTTTAAATGCCTTCTTAGTTCATTTCAGCCAGAAATGTGAGGTTGAATTTTAGAGCTTGCCAAATACATTTTGCACTTGCGTACTCCTCAGCTCCTCCGCTTGCAAGCTTTACCTCTGGCCTTGCATGGGGACCTGCTGTAAATGTGGCCATAAGCCTTCGTGAGGTTGCAATCTCTCCCGGTCCAAAGTTGCTACCCAGCGGTATACACGTGTGGCTGTGTAAACCAGGTCAGGAGCAGGGGCTGCAGAACTGTCTGAGAACAAAGGGGGTTCTGAAGAGGACTCTAAATTAAGCAGATCTGGGCAGTGTTGATGCCCACCAGAATAAGAACAGCCAAGAATGTCACAAGCTAAATAAAATGCCAGCCAAAAGCAGCCTGCAATCCAGAAACTGCTTGGCAGACTGTGCCACTCGCCTCACAGTGTGGTGGGATGTGGGAATAGCCTCTCACATGGCTCGCCTGGGCCCGCGGCCCTGAGCAGCCCTGACACCTCATAGCAGGCAGCAGACAGAGCCTTCCATGGGGCTCCCTCCTTCACAGTGACGGAGGGCGGTCCTGCTTTCTCCTTCTTGGTCATACAAATTTCTGATTAGAAATGTCTCTGAAAGACAAAGCAGAGAGCTCGAGTGACTGAAGGAAACCACACAGGCAGCCTCTGGAAGCTCTTTCCTCATTCCCACCTTCCTCCACGCCCAGGGATACTTTTCTCACTTCTTGCTTTCCACTCCTCTCCTTCCCAGCCACTTAGCTCAAATGGGACTGAAGTGCTAAGTAGCTGCTCCTCCCTCCCTCCTGGCAGTGCCACATGTGGGCATTTCCAAAGGCATCTCCCTGCCTACCTTCCACAAGCAACCCCACTGCTGCCAACCTGAAGGACAGAACATGTGTCAAAAAGATGCCTAGGAAGCCTGTGTGACTGCCATGCCCCCAAAAAGACCAGACCAGACCACCACAAGAAGTACCTGATACAGGGTCAAAAAATGAATAATTCAAGTTTCTCTTGCATGCTGAATTAACCTTGACTTATTTCATGCTTCCCCGCCCCCCGTCGGGCCGGCTTGTGCTTCTCTTCAGGCTGGAGCTGGCTGGAATCATCCAAGTGTACGTTTTAATTCCTCCTGGAAACTTCTTCTGCTCTATTTGTATCATAGAATTTGAGAGTGACTGGATAAGTATGTCCTTGCAGTCCCACAGGAAGAGGTGTCATAGGGAACCCCACAATGCTAGGTGCTGGGAACATCAACTATATCTATGAAAATGACCATCCATTGCCCTTCCATTAATAAGACATCTAGAGACCAAGGCAATTTAGGATTTAGGAAATGTCCCTCCCTGTTTCTATTTTCACCAACATTAACTTTCTTAAGAGTCTTTTTATCCAGCTTACTCACTCCTATTACAAATAGTAGTGAACATCTCTTCTGCTCCACCAAGAAAGTAAAAATCTTCTTGTCAGACTCAGCTCTTGGAGGACAGAAAGCAGCCCTGTCTGCTTTCAATTCTCCTCATCTTCCACTAAGTGTGGCCAGATCATGAGGTCGGATGAAGCCATATGGAGACGAGGGCTTGATCTACACTTGAGATGTGCTTGCAGGACTTCTTTATGTCAGGCCTGCAAGAAGATTGGGAGCCCTCAGAGGACATGTGTGCAAGGTCAGCTGAAGGAGGTGTGCATGCACTTGTGCACGTGGTGAGGTTTCCATGCATAGGCAGAAAGCTCATGTGCGGAGACTGTTATGTGTCTTGAAGGTGATGCCATTAGAAGAAGAGGATGCAAAACATGGATTTTGCTTTAGGCAGGTTGTTCTCATCAATATGGAAAAGCTTGACACCATAAGAACACTACCAGTTGTGGTGCACACCTGTAATCCCAGCACTTGGGAGGCTGAGACAAGAGGATCAATGTGAGTTCAAGACCAGTCTAGGCTACAAAAGTGAAACCAAGGCCAGCATGAACTGCATATCGAGACCCTGTCTCTAAGAGACAAAAAAAAAAAAAAAAAAAACCCACTGCCAGCCCACCCGTGAGGACTTCCTGTGGCGATGGAAATGCTCTCTGTCCTGTCCAAAAGAAGAACCACCAACACTAGATATGTGGCTATGGCTACCGTGACTGAGGCACTGCATTTTGCATTTGATCAAATTTTAATTAAAGTTTAAATAGCCGCATGTGTGTAGTGGACAGGGCCAGATCTAATGACAAAGCTGTTCTTACTTCTTATTCCTTTTCACTCCGTAAACTGGCCCAAGTAAATCTGTGTATATATTTCCCTCTAATTATTTTTAAAAATTCTTTCAGAGTTACAAGTCATGAGAAAGGAAAGGGTCAAATAGTGAAATAAAATTTCTGTACATACCAGTAAAATTGCTTTCACCTGTACTTTATTTGTGTTTTGCAGAAACTTTGTGACTCTGCTCTAAGTGGTCCTATAACCATTGCACAGTTGAGTAATCTGAGGGGGACATATTTTGGCAGATATCCCAAAGTCACCAGATGACCAACTGACGGAACTGAAATTTGAGTCTTTCCATGATAAATAAATGGCCTTATTCTCAGTGTTATCTTTATTTTGCAGAAAAGGAAAACAAGTCACTAGTGACAGACTAGGTCCAGGGATAAGCTGTACGCGCAAAGGACTGGGTCTTTGGCTACAAGTTTCTTTCAAATCTCAGGGCACACTGGATGTGTTCAGTGGAAGAGCATCTGGTCAGCTTCCACTTCTCTGTTGACAGTAGAGCAAGCAGGTCTCATATCATCATTTTAAAGTATCTCTAGCTGTTGCCAAAGGATGTCTGAACCTGTAGAAAAGAGGAGAAGGTTCATATGAAGTAAAAAAAAACAAAAAAACAAAAACAAAACAAAAAAAAAAACAGTGTCCCCCCCTGGGAGGAATTGGTAGATACATCCAGGGTGAAAAGTCCTTGGACTGGGAAAATCACCCTTCATCTTAAATCACTCAATGTCCACACACTAAGAAAACATGGAATTACCAAGCCCCAGGCGAATCCAGCATCCCTGTTGATGGCCCTTACCAGGAGGCTGCTGGAGAGACATTGTTCCTCTGCTAGGAGCCACTGACCTGGGACGTTTCCTAGAAGGTGATGCCAGCTGTAGTGAGAGCCTCCTCTTGGAGAAGGGGATTTGCCTCAAATCCCAGTCCTGCTGATGCAGGTGGTGGCTGGGAAGCTGTCACCTGCCTGCTCTCCAGAGAGTGTCTCAGCTGCTCCTGTCATCTAGGATCATCACTCGCTTTAGTTTCCCAGAGTGGGAGTGGTGAGGGTGGGGGTGGGGCAGTGAGACAGCATGCAAGGGGGCGATGACCATGACCGGCACGCAGGTGGCTTTTCACCACATGTCCGCCCTTGCCCCGGCAGCAGACTTCAGCTCCTGCCTGGTCCTTTGCTGGCTGTTCACTTTCTACACCAATGGGCTCTGAGGTGACAAGTTCAATTCCAGTTCTGTCAAACCTGCATTTTCTTCCCTGACCTACTTTTCCCACTCTGCAGTGTTGGAACAATGCCCCACTCTGTTCCCTGTTTAGATTCATCTTTTGCCTGTGCTGGTGCAGAAACTCAGGCTTCTGCCAGGCTTTCCGCCTTGAATCCCTGACAAGTGTTGATGGGAAAAGAAAAGAAAGAAAGCAAAAACAGAAAGAAAAGGGGAAAAAATCCTCACTATAAAATAGAGTCCAGCTCTCCCACAGATGTGCAGGCTCTGGAGGGAGTAAAAGCTCATCCATCAGTAAGGAAAAAAATAAATCAAAGCCCTGCGCTTCTCCCTTGAGCACCTCTCCCTTTTCCCCTCTACCTTGCATCCTCCTTCTAGGTCTCCAGGCACAGCGAGCAGCCATGCCATAGGGCATCAAACAGGCTGCTGCTGCTGCTGCTGCTGCCACCATATTGCCAGGTCTGGTGAGCACTGTCACAACTGTTGTCAAACACACCCAAGGATTCCCCTGTGAGTGAGCTGTCTCTGAATGGATCAGGACCAGACCTTCACTAAAGCTTCAGTGGGCCTTGTGCTACCCCAGGGTCTGGCCCCACTGGAAGGTTTCTGGCACCATGAGGCTTCTTTGTAATCTGCAAAACAAAGATAAGTCTAGGAACAAATGCAAGCTAATGTGAGGTGAGAAAAGGCAAGTGACACAGAAGAAAATAGTAGCCAGGTTTTAACGATGGGTTGCTGTAAGCCATAGTTGTTCAATGTGCTTAACATGTACCAAATGCCTGCTGGTCATTGGGCCTGTGGAACAGGTGCTACTGCCACCCCTGTTAGGTAGATGCTGAAATGCAGGGCAGTGGGTGCTGGCAATGAGTCAGGCTTAGATCTGCACACTGTCTGTGGTATAGCTTGGACTTTGTGCGTCTCCAGCTTGGACTATACCAACATTACCCATTCTACTCTCTATCACTGTCTCCTTCTCATCTTAGATGCTAAGAGCAACTTGGTAGACTGGGTCCTCCATATCACTCCTACAATACCCTGCCAAAGCCAGCCTGGCTCCCTGAAGCAGAAACAACTGGCTGCTCTGGAACACTTTCCCCACTTCAGCCACTCTCTGAGCTTCCTTTGCAATCGAACCTGGGCAACCATTTCTCCAGCAGCCCCTCCTAGGCAGCCTCCTATTCGGGCATGGTGAGGTCCCTGAGGAGCTAACTTCCTTCCAGTTCCTCTGGCCCGGGGTGTACATGTCATCTATTCTGCTTGGAAAACTGTAGGAGGAAATCTGCTTAGGCATTCTGGGGCTTGATTCTCTTCTCAAATTGAAGCAGCGAGCTCCACAAGAAACATGGCTTTGTAGTGCCCGCTTTCCTGCTTGGCCTGCTCCATGTGAGAATATAACTCAGTGTTGAGTTGTGGCCCCTACTGCAAATCCAAGAGGGAAGTCCCCTCTGACATACCAAGGATAAAAATGTGACGAGAAAAGTCCTAGAAACTTGATATCAATGAGCTACTGCCCCAACCCTGGAACTGCTGGGTTTAGATTTTAGCAAATTAATCTAATTGTGAATGAGGGTGTGTTTTTGTTACTTACAGCCCAAAGCACCCTACAGAGTTCACTACGTGCAGCCCACTGAAACGGCTGCAGAATGACTTCTTCCTGCCAGTGCTGGTCACTACCTTCCTCGTCCTCACTCACCTGACTTGCTCAGCACCTGTTCCTTTCCTCAGGATGTCCCAGGTAAAAATAACCTAGCCAGTATACTCCCTCACCTTCTGGTCTTTGCAGCTACTTTGCTTTCTGCTAGAAACCCCTCACAGCCTTCTTGCGGCCACTTTCTTCTCTCTACTGAACTCAGCCTTGAAGGACCAAATAGGAACTCTCTGTCCTACTCACTCCTTACTTCGTAGGACTTTGTAGAACTTACCACTCCATATAAGTATCTGAACTGTCTGTTGTCTCTCCACACTGAATAATTTGTCATACCTAGAAAACTGTTTATCTTATAGCCAATGGCAAGGTATTTTTGGGTACTAGGTTTGGATGAAAAGTGTCCCCAAAGGCACTTGTAGTAGGGGGTGTGGCTTTGGGAAGGTGTTTAGATCATGGCAGCACTAACCTCATCAGTGGGTTAATCCACTGAATGTGCTGTCAGGAGAGGGCCTTGGCTGACAGAAGTGGGTGAAGGCAGTGGGTCCAGGGGAGCAGCCCGCAGGAGAGCACATCCTGTCAAGTTCTCCCGCACTCTTGCCCTGCTCCTCCAACTCTTCCTCCCCTTATTCCCTCTTCTTTTCCTTGTCCCTATCTTCCTTTTCCCTTCTACTTCCTCTTCCTTCAAATGTTGGCTTCATGCCTTCACTGAGCTATTTTTCAAATTATGAGGATCACTTCATATATATATATATATATATATATATATATATATATATATATGACTTCCACTGAAGTCTGGATTTAGGTTTCATTTTGAATTGGGGTGCTCTCATGGAAGGAGAGTATGAGGATATTTTAAGTTTCCTGAGGTAACTGGGAATATGTTCACTTCTACATAACCTTAGGTTGAGTTTTTAGTCTATCTTTAATTATGCTCAACCCCAAAGCCTCTTCATAAGTCAATGACACAATTTTTAAAAAAGTAATACACATGAGCTCTGTTAGTACTGAAAGAAAGCTGTCTGACCAGCCGAAGAGAATGACTGTAATCTGAGGGCCTAGACAAGAGAGGCTTGGGAGTCTCTGCCTACCTCCCTAGCATCACAAACACTCATGAAAAAACCTAGGGGTAAAAAACTTTTGCCAGCTGTCTGTCCTCTCTCTCCTCTCTGCTGGGATGGAATCTGAGAGACCTGACTTTTTTCTCATGACTGATTCAGTAGTGATTACTGTGGCTTATCTTCCTTCCAAAGGTGGTAAAATGAAGCCTGTTCAGGTACTTAGGGCAAAGGCTAACAGAGTTCTCCTGCTCTCTGTGACGGAAACAAGGGTGAGGGGTGACAGCACTGGGGCATGGAACCTCTCTTTCTTGGGCAATCTGGATCCCTTCTGCTATGAATGACATATGCGTCCAGAGTGCCATACTTTTTTCCTCCTTGGGAACTTCTGTGATAAAAGTTGAGGTAAGGCTGTCAGGGCAGGGTCCTCACTTTCATCTAGCCAAGAGGTTGAAAGTGAATAAAAATTGAAGACAGAAACTGAAGACAACTCAGGACACTTGTACCTCCCTAAAGAGGTACACTGATATCCACTACTTCCTTATCTCCATAAAGAGACTATCCACTGTAGCTTCCTAAAGATTGTTCAGTCCTTTCTGTACCTTTCTAAAGGAGATTATTCACCACTTCCTGTACCTCCCTAAAAAGGCTATCCATTACTTCCTGTTACTTTAATTCTCTGGTCTTCCTGTTATTTAGTTTT
>PVJA010045674.1:0-15508 GCA_004027025.1 Myocastor coypus | reverse complement strand
TTTTTTTTTTTTTTTTTTTTTTTTTTTTTTTTTTTTTTTTTTTTTTTTTTTTTTTTTTTTTTTTTTTTTTTTTTTTTTTTTTTTTTTTTTTTTTTTTTCATAGCTGGCTCAGCCTGCCCTGGGGGTGGGGCTGGTGCTGCATGTGGTGTCACGGATCAAACTGCAGTCCCTGCACTTGCCTAAATTTGCCTAAGCAGGTGCTTTAGACCGCTGAACCATCTCACTGGCCCTTTGTTTTGTTTCTGTTTTTTTATACACTTGCTCTTTGTTTTTCTATAATTTTATTTTTTATTACTTTTAATAAAAAATAACAAGGTGACAGTTTAAAAACAAATTCGTAGTACATTCCCAATATTTGATACAATGCATATTGTTGTCTTCCTAGTAGTTATACAGAGCACAGGGTATAGACATGATAAGTTTTCTAATCATTATTGGTACAAAAATCCCTTCTCATTGAACTAGGAAAAAGTGGTTGTATATATAGTTCAATGTTCCATAACACACTGGGCTATTGGCAAAACTGGCAACGTGGAAGCTGTTGATTTAAGCCTTTTACAGCTCAGCATTCTAATCTAGCTTTACATGCTATGCCTTGTGGTTGAACTTTTCTGCCAGGTGGTTAAGGGCAAGTTAAAGCAAGACCTGTATAACAAAACGTGTTATACCTCCCAAGTTCAGTCAAATTCCCTCAGGTTTTGTTTTGCTTTGTTTTTCAAAGGAAAAGGTACTCTTCTCCTTGATTTTCTCCTGGACCATTCATTGGCCTGGCAAGATGCCTATTGGAGTGGAAGAATGAAAGATTACACTAACTAGAACATAAACTACTTTGAGGTATTCCATCTAATTTAGAATGCTAGCAAAGGAGCTTAGCCATTTCTTGGTTCCCTTTTCCCTCATTTGCAGTGTATTCCTGGGAGTTTCACACACCAATTATGATATCATCCAACATACCCATAGCCCTTCCTCGATGTCATCTTTAAAATAGAAACAATTTACCCAGCTAAAAGTAATGAATAATTAATCATTATTCCCACTGGAGGAAAATGACACATAGGGCTGAGTAGCAGGGGCTACTAAGAAAAAGAGCTGTGACAGGGTGCCGTTTCTTCCAAAATGTTCAAGAATGCTTTCTGTCTCTACTTGGAATCAGAGCATCAGTAAGTTGTAAACGGAACAGCACCAATAAGGAAGCTAGGGAAGAGGGTATCTAGAAAGGCATGGGATAAAAATAAGTGTGGTGGAAAAAGTTGAAATTAAAGTTACTTTTTACATAAATGAAACTATGATTTATTGCATATCATCCAGATTGTTGTTCCCTGATTTAATCTAAACTTAGCTCTTTTTTTTTTCCTTTTCTTTTGGCAGTACTGGGAATTATGCCCGAGGCTTTCTGGCTGAGCGACATTCCCAGCTTTTTATAATCTTCAGTTTGATAAAAAAAAAATCTCGCCAAATTTCTAAATTTTCGACTCTAGGCTTAAGTTAGTGATATTCTACCTCAACTTTCCAGAGCTCTGAGATTACAGACCTGAGCTGCCATTAAGTCCAGCTACTTTTTGGACCTCTGTGACCTACAAGGCCACCTTGGAGGCCTGAGCCAGCTTCTACAAAACAAGGAAACAAATATAGCATAATTACCTGATACAGATCTTCAGGCACTCCTGAATTGGTAACAAGGAGTGAGTTAATATCTCTAATCATATCAAGTATTTCCTATGGAGCAAATAAATGCATATATATATATATATATATATATATATATATATATGAAATTAATTTTCTAATACAGGTGCATTTGATGGCTGATAAAACACAGAATCACTTCATTTTATCCCTCAATATAAGGTAGCTTTTGTTGGTTTTGTTTTCCCCAAGGTGTCAATCAACAGTTTCTAGGAAAAGCATGGGGAGTATCTAAAATACCTTTGCCATTTGAAGAGATCTGCCTTGCCAGAACACTGATTGGGAAGCAGAGATCATGGGCAGGATTTGGTTGGAACCTTTAGGGTGTGTTGCAGTCTCCCTGCAACGCCACAGGATGCTTCCTGCCAACAGTGCACCTTCTAGTGACAGCATAGGCTGGCTTCTTAGGCACCTGTACAGGCCCTGTGGTCCAGGTTGCAGGAAAAGCCTCAGGCTTGGCTCCTCCTGAAGAAGCCATCAACTACCTCTCTCCATGCTGGAGAGAGAATGAGTTCTTATGGGTTGTGTGGCAGAAGCTTCAGAGCTCTGGAAAGGCCCAACTGCCACTTGAACTCTAGCTCAAGAATTTGATACCTGTTCAAACAGACACGTTGCAGAAAGGTTAGAGCTTCTCATTTGAATCACTGTTTGTTTTTCTGATGCTAATATATGGTTTCCTAACTGTGCTTCTGAGGCAGATGAATAGTCTGCTGAAAAAGGGAAAGAGAATCCAGGCGTCTAAAATCCTGTGAATGGGGCCTGAGAGATAGCTCATGGGCACAAGTGCCTGCCTGGCAAGTGCAAGGTCCTGAGTTTGATTCCCAGTTCCACAAAAACAAAATAAATAAAATAAATAAAAAATAAAAACTTGTGAAGGAAGTTCCTTTGCTCCAGATTTTGGGCTCACATGTTGTTCTTCCATAAGTTAAGCCATCATAGTAAGGGTATCTTCTTTCACAATTTCTGGAGCAAGAATCTGCTCTGTGTGAAAACACAATCTGTGATATTCATACAGAGTGTGGCACTCGACAACATGCTTTAAGGAATAGGTTTTCTTTTCATGGAAATTTAGTAGAAGAGTGGAATCGGAACACTTTCATGTAGGCAATTCGTACTGAAATGATTATCTACTGTTATTTCTTTTCTTCCACCAATATCAGGATAAAAATAGCTTATACAATTTATACCCATGTGTGTGTGTGTGTGTGTGTGTGTGTGTGTGTGTTTCCTTCCAGCACATTTTCAAGAATTTAAACTTCACAACAGTTACCAGTGAGTGAGGGGACCTCCAGCTTGGCCCCACCCTGGTGAGCACACTGTGCCAATAGAAGTCTCTCAGCCTTTGGAGTAAGTCAGTAACTCACGGGATACAGCAGAGCTACACATTTCAGAATCTTTGCCAACCTGGTTTGTAAACTCCAGGAGCATCCTGCAGTTACTATGAAAACCAAATCGCCCCTGCCCGTTTGCTTATACTTTGAGCGAAGCATGCCCAGTGGAGAATCACAGTGACACTTCCTCTGCAAGTCAGAAATACACTTCGAGGTGTCTTACAAGGTGTCTGCATCCTGCTGCACAGCTGGAATACCTTCATTATGGTGATGACAGATTGCCTGGTATAAGGCTCTGGTCCCAAAGCCTTCAGGTCTTTATTTGTCAATTACCTTTATTTACAGAATTTGTGCATGTGCTAAATAGTAAGGTGTTCTGTTTGTTGTTTAATGAGAAGCCGCTAGGTGCCAGAGCAGAAGGATGAGTGTGATGCTTAATTTTACCCTGACTGGGTTAATCTTTGTAGGGCTTCATATATAGAACTGGTTTTCCCACTGTTGGGTGTACAGCGTATACTGCAGTGAGAAATGGATCACTTTTCCTTTATTTAAACTTTCCAATCTTTGCAGCTGTACTTGGGCTTTCAAAGTGCTCTTGATAAGCTGACGATTTTGTTTTAGGGGCTTGATAGGGAGAGGGAGATTAAATACTGCAAACTGTGAGAGCTAAGCTGTCCCCTAGGCAAATAAACAAGAGCACTTCCAAAGAGATGTAAAATTGGTTTTCTAGACTTAACTTCCACAACTTGTTTAATAAAGCTTGTAAAAATATACTCTAATTGCTCTGTGGCACTTTTTACATCTCAAAGACTCTACTTCAGATCCTTTATGACTCCCTTGTTCTACAGGTAGATGTTTATATTATGACAGATATATCTAATTAGCTAAACAATAAAAACTGACCAAATAATTCCCTGCCTGGAACTGAAGCTCGCTAGATCAAGTGCTGGATGCCAACATGGTGTGTCTGCATTGTTCCTGGTCTTCACATGGGATGTAGGTCCACATATGTTCATCAAAACATAATAGCAACCATTGGAAATCTGGCTCAGGTTAGTACAGGAGTCCTGCAGTCTGTGGGCTCACACTAATTATAGGATATTGGTGCTTCCCAGGCTCTGGTCCTGCACTCTGTCTACAGATTGCACATGGGGGCCCTGGGCCTTTGTATCTTCTCTGAGACAATAACACCACCATCAGCAAGTGTACATTAGAGCAACCAGCTGAGTCGATGTCCAAGTACAGGTGTCTGGGGCATTATGGCATGCCACCTACAGTTTTATGTTACTAGATCTAAGTGAGAACACAGACTCAGCACATGCTTCTATTCCTGTTCAACTGTAGAGAATCTGAGCAAAATAGCCTCCCTTAATCTGAAATAACATAGACATTGCTTGACAGCCCCGTCTTCATTGGCGCAGTTCATTTCTTCAGTTCTCCTTGCTCATCTTTTTCTAGGTGGTAGGAGGCCTGTGTCACATCCCTTGAGTCTGACAGTTTCACTCCTAGCCAGGCGGAGGCCAGCAGAAATAGAATGATTCCATGGGGACCTGGAATCCCTTCCCTGAAGACATTTGTGTTTGAATTCAAGTTCTGTAGATTTTGTCCTTTGTGCTTCACATGGGCTGAGAAAAACCTGATTTCACAGAAGAAAAATATGCAATTTTAAATAGAAAAGTAGAATGCGTAGTTAAAGTTTTCTACTTAAATTAGTAATCTCTTCAGGGGCTTTGGCAAGGAGATTTTCAGAGACCCAGTCAAATCAAAGCTCTACAGCTTGAAATTAGAGCCAAACAATGATCTTGCAGGTCACAGTTCCATGGAACATTTTCCTGTGTTTTTCTTATACCTGAGCCTTAATTTCCCATTCTCAAATACTGGATTTATGGATATGGCAGTTCAATGGCACTAGCTGTATTTGTTCTGAGAACTGCTCACGCTTGCATGCCCTAGTTTTATAATAACACCAATAGATAATTAATGCATGCTAAAACACAAAGAAAAAATATTAACTTTTATGTATTAGGGGTTTTCTTTTGCATGGCATTGGTTATATATGCCAACAAATACAGGCCTTTTTAGCTTGAGTCTGCAAGCCTCTTCTATTTCCCTTCTCTGAAAGAGTCCATTGCATCCCTGCCCCTTGCTTTTCCACACTGGGTTGAATCTATGGGGGCAGAGCTCCAGATTAGCTGCCTCTGTATCACTAGTGTTGACTTCACTGCTTTTTAACCTACTGGCATTTTCTAATAGTATCATTATTTTCTAATTTCCTGTGTTCTTGTTTGCAGGATTAATTTTTAATGAGGGCCTCTCTATGATCTGACTCCTGTGTTTCTTTCGCAGTGCAGCTCCTGACTCTTTCCTGCTTGTCTCTGAGCTGTAAATCTGCTCATTTGGAAAGTGCTGGACTTCTCTTTCTAGCGCTTTCTTTCCCTTTTGCTTCTCCTCTCTGCAGTAGCCACCTCCCCACAGGTACGCTGGCCTCTTGTGCTTTATGAGATACACACCAAGGGTCTCCTCTGGGAGATGAGCCCACCTGGCCTCACAGAGAGGCAGCTTCCCTCCCTGTATACAGTGGGGTCCAATGCATCCTCTGGCTACGCCATGGTATCTTTCAAGCCAATCTTCCTGTTAACAAGGACCATGGTGTAGACAATGTGCTTTGTTCAGTTTTGCCCCTACTTGTGCCTCACTGGGTCACATGTGACACTGAGAGATGACTTGAAGGGAAATGATTACGAGAGAGCTGGGCATTTCCCATCTGCGCCAGTGTCAGCAACGAAAGGGGCACTGAGTCTTATGAAAACCTCATTAATAACTCTCACTCTCATTCAGATCGAGAGCGCCTCAAGTTTGCGGAAGCAAGGCAGTTTGGGTTGTGCTGTGGGCTCCTAAGAAAGCGGGTATAGCTGTGCTCCAAGGCAATAGAAATCCCCACAGTCTGCAGCCATAACTCACCTTATAGCAGATTTGAAATGTAGTAAACTTTTTCTTAGATTTTATGTTGAATGCTAGACTCAAAAAAGAAAACCCTAGTTGCAATAGAGCAACCGTGGTTGAATTCCTATCATTTTTTAGTGAAATTCTATTACCATTATTATTTTTTTAGTATTTCTTATTTTCTGTAAAAATAAAAAAGAAAATGCTAGTTCAAATCAATCTGATATATATATATATATA
The DNA here is from genome assembly GCA_004027025.1 of Myocastor coypus. Taxonomy (NCBI): domain Eukaryota; kingdom Metazoa; phylum Chordata; class Mammalia; order Rodentia; family Myocastoridae; genus Myocastor; species Myocastor coypus. The sequence continues at coordinate 9,308 of PVJA010045674.1, read as the reverse complement.
TATATATATATATATATATATATGATTTTTTTTTTTCCGATACTGGGGATTGAACTCAGGACCCTGTGCTTGCTAGACAAACACTTATTCTACAGAACTATCTCCCCAACCCCTTAGTGTTGGGTTTTTGTTTTGTTTTGTTTTGTTTTAATCTTATATATTTCTCAGTACCTGATTCATTAGCATTTTTTCATTTAAGTCAAAGATTTAAAAAATGAAATAATAAAGTATCCCAGTTGCATTAGGTCACCCTCCACTGTAAATTCCCTTGGCAGGGACGCAGGCTGCTTCTGAGGAGCAGGGCTAGGACTCCACATTTCCTGATTCCAGGGTCATCAGTCACCTAATAGGACATTAATGATATCACCTAGGTAATAGGACAGGAATGAGATCATCTAGGAATGTAGCCTCAAATATTGAAGTCATAGAACAGACGCGCCGCCATCTGATACACGCACTTCGAGTAATAGTCCCTTACCTCAGCTTGGCAGGGAGACTACAGGGGAAGAATGCTGGATGCCATTTAATAATAGCCGGCATCTGTGGAACGCTTTCTCATGCCAAGCAGTATAATAATAACAAGCATCAATTGTTCTTAGAGAAAACTAAGAAAGCAGTGGTGCTATTCTCAGTTTATTAATAGGAAAACAGGCTTGGAAATCCTGAGTGACAAATGGGTAGAAGTAGCAGGGTCGAGAATGGAGCCAGGTCACAGAAAGCAAAGCACTTGTGCTTGTCCTCGGTGTTATGCTTCCTCTGAGGACCGGACCATCCCCGTAAGGCGTCTTACAACTTCTGAGCGTTGATTCCACCTTAATATACCAGAAACCCGGAAGCCAATGAGAAGTCTTCCTGTTTCCGGTTTAAAAGATCATCTGCATTTGCCATGATCCAGAAAGAAATGTCATCAGAAACCCAGCCTGCTCCTCCAAGCAACTCTGAGTTGCTGCCCAGCAGGTCATCCAAAGCAGGAGCTACGCTTCCGACTGGGGCGGCTTAGGGTCCAGCGTGCCCTGTAACTTAGGGAACTGAAAACCCCACGTCAGTCGTATTTTCTGAAAGGGCCAGTATATAGCCCAAAAACTCATCATTCAGAGAGGTGTGCTGTACCTGTTGACGCTGAAGGAAGCCGGTGCACCTCCCACGCTCTTTGGATGTGCTTCCTCCCACATTTACCTCGAAATCTCACCAAGTGATTGCCTGTTCGTTGTCTCACTGGATTTCAGCCCTGTCTTTTGTCCTCCTGGTTACATGTGCTTTTGAGTTCAAATTGCACAGCATCCTTTCAAGTTTCCAAAGCGCCATGAAAAATCACTGAAGTGAAAAGCACTAAAACATGTAAATTGTTGCTATTGTTCTTAAGTGCTTCTTCACATGAGATATGATCATTTCAAAAAGTACGATTTCTTTCATGTTAACAGTGATTATGTTTACAGAGTGAGATCTGGTCAATCCATGAACAGTACTACTTTTGTAAAGTAAAAAAAAAAAAGTCGTTTTAAACTTTTAAAATTTATATTCCATTTTCATTAACCTCTTTTATTCTCCAAGCTTTCTTTCTTCCATCTATTTTTGAAGAAAATTACCATTTTGAAGGCAATTGTAGAAGCATGCTGTAGTAAAATTGTAGTGAAGTAATTTTATATGAGGCACTGGTTTGTACACTCTGATTTTAAAAAGAAGTTTAGTTTCCTTTTAGTGTAAAATGTAACAGATACTGATTTGGAAGGAAATGCACTCTGCTTTGTTGTATGTGAGTAAAGTACTTCAAAGTTAATTCTTTAATGAAACAGATTAGAAATTGGCACACAGAGATGCACCTGCTAGTGACACCAGCTCATTTTGCTTACCTGACTGGATTCCTGAAGACATTCAGGTGTCTACCCTCCTTGTTCCTCTCCCCCATTTCTAGCAGGGACAAAGTCTGTAAGGTTTATTTTAGTTTTAATTGACAAATAATAATCACATTGACTCATGGGATAAAACATTGTGTTTTGATACATGGATACGTAGTGCAGTGCCCAAGTTGACCTACACATCCATCGTCTCCTATCTGGATCATTTATAGTAAGGACATTTGAAAACTCTCCCTAGCTTTCTAAAGGTCCACAACTTGCTGCTATTTCCTGCAGTCTCAGTGCTGCACAGTTGACCACCAGAAAGTATTTCCCCATCCAAAGCTCCATCCATACCCTCTCACCAACATTTTTTTCTTTTCCAACTCTTCTCATTTCCCTCTCTCAGCTGCAGGTCAGCCCCATTCTATGCTCTATGTCTCGGAGTTCACAGAGTTTAGGTTCCTCCTACAAGTGAGACCATGCAGTATTTGTCTTGCTATGTGTGACTTATGTCACTCAGCATAACCTCCTCTCGGTTCAATTGTGTTGTGGCAAATGACACAGTTTCTTTAAGAAGAAAATTATATTACTCTGGTGGCCAAACAATGGGCGAATTGAGATGTTTCACATTTGTCTGTAGAAGTTAGGGAAAAAACTGAGCCGAGCTTTGCAGCCCTACAGCTTCTATAGTCAGGACGCTTGACTTTAGTGTGCTTCCTGCTGTCTGTTCCAGAAGCACAGCAACCATTCTCTCCGGAATTTTCCAGGCAAAGGTGACACTGATCCTATGGCCCTGTAAATGCTTCTTGACCTGTGGCCAGTGTAAAAGCAAGGCTCTGGGGACATGAGGTCTCTGCCCAGATTGGAGCTGTAAGCACAGTACAGAAAAGGAAGCTACTAAGAAGTACAAAACAAGCAGCACAGTGGGATTCAAGGCCTGGCAGGGGGCTTTAAATTAAAAGCATATGCTAAGGCAGGCAAGATAGCTCAGCATACTAAACACCTGCTTAGGCAAGCGTAGGGACAGGGGTTTGATCCCAGGTGCCACAATTAGTGCCGGCCATATCCCCAGGCACACTGAGCTGGCAACCAAGCATGTCTAGCATGTCCACACACATTGCTAGACTCCTATAATCCCAGCTCAGGAGAGGCTGAAAACAGGATGATCACTATGAGTCCAAACTTCCTAGTGAGACCCAGCCTAAAATACATTAAAAAGAAAAAGCATATGCTTAGTTTAGCTGTCACCTTTAAGGAAATGAGGTTGTGCAAAAATGTCACGCAAGTGCCAAGAGTGATCTAGGTAGCATTAATGAAGAAATCCATATAATTGTTCTAAGTCAGCTCCTCATGTGCTCATGTACAGATAAAATGTAAATCAATTTACTGGTTCCATGATTGGCGACTCTACTAATTGTGATTCGTAGCTGTCATCCACCATTTGTGCTATTTGAGAGCAATTCTGAGCACAGGTAATTATGGTAGATTGTCCCTGTGCCAAGAAGACGTGCATAAATTCTCCAGCTGAGGTGCACCTGACAAGCTCTGAGTAATAGACTGCACCTTGGAAAAGATTTATGGAGGAGGCCCAGTTAGCTGGAGCGCTTTCCACTTTTCATTTCTCAATAACTTGACTGGAACTAAGGCAGTTAGTTATTTCCCAAATTCTCCATTTTCATGATAGGATAATCAATAAAGAACAACTATTAATTCAGAGTCACTCTGATATACTGAGACTAGACAGTTTTACTATGATATTGATTACTTCTGTAAATTACTTCTGGGGAGGGGGAGACACTGCGGAAGTCATTAGGAAGAGGTTGCTTCTCCGCGATGCAAGTCGGCTTGTGGTATGAGCAGAGGCTTTGGGGTCATGATCACCTGGACTCCTAGACTCCTCATGAAGTGTCAGGCAAGTGCACAGCGCAGTTCCACCAGACTTGCATCACTGGCATAGCTCAGAACCAAAAACGAAACTGAGATGATCCTTGCTTTAGAGTTCTTGGAATGGAGTTCCAAGAGTTATGTGAAGCCCTCGTTCTTCTCCATCCATGAATCTAAGGTTGCCTACAGCCCTCTCCCCATGCCTGTTCTTTCCAGAAAAAGTTTGCCATCACAGTCACACATAGAGTTTTAAATATTTTCTACAAGACACCCACTCTCTTCAAAGTGCCCTGATTTCCCATCAAGTATTTCATCACACATTTTGTGATTCCTGAAATTGAACATCTGTCAGTAGGAATTATGGGCTTGGTGAATTACCTATACTCCTCCATACCAAATTATGGCATTGACAGTCGCTTGCTGGCCAGCTGCTTTCTCCTTCAGGAGGTTTGAAATCTTGGAATATTATCAAACTTGTGGCTGTTGCTTGCTGTGATCTGAGCTATTGCTGCATCCTATACAACTGTGTTTTATTGCCTCCCATGGAAGTCTGTCATCCTTATTCTCTGCGGTTTTTCTGACATAGAATGGTAGGAACCATTTTCCACACCACTATTTTAATAGGGTCACTGTCCTGTGGAACATTTCTACTTACAATATAGGTAATAATTACTTCTGAACTTCTCAGTAGGAATTTCAAAATTTAACTGATTACAGTCTTCTGAGAGCCAGCTTCCCTCCCTGTTTTGAATTTCATAAATATATTGAGCTTATAGTTAGCATGTAGTACTAACATGGTTGATGTATAGGTGTCCCCCCAAAGCCTCTTGTAGTCATGGGGCCTACTTCCATGATTTTTAATTGATTATTGTGGGAATGGGAGCTTTGCCTTCCCTGGGGCAGGTGATTTGCATTTCAATGTAAGGAAGGAAGAGAAGTTAGCTGCTTGAGCTATAGCGACTCCTCTCTTCCTTTCATTCTTGCTCCTTGCCCACCACCATGAGAGGTTGTTTTCTGCCATGTGCCACTATGCCTTGGGGCCTGCTTTGTATGGATTGAAAACTTGAGAAACTGTGAGCTAAATAAACCTTTCCTTCCCTCATTTTGAGGGTCAGCATATTTATCCCAGCAATGAGAGAAAACTAAGACAAGTACTTTGATCCCCATCTTTAAAACAAAACAGACCTTTTGCTTATAAATATTATTGTTCTATTGACCATATCTGATACTTCCATCCTTACAAAATGCTACGTTTTGTATATATACAACCATAGTTTTATAAAATTATGGTTATTGTTTTTGCCTTTCAACATTAATTTATTTGGCTGTGATGTAGTTCATTGAAAAGTTGTTCCCCTTTAATATAAGACATTTTTTCCCCAGCACCACAAAACTAAAACCAAACAACAAAAAATAAATCTTTATACAATTTTTTAAAATGAATCTTGACAGTTTTAAAGATATTTAGACCTTATATGTAGGATTTGAATTTCATGTGTAGTATTTGATTCTCTCTACTAGATGTAAATTAATGTAACTTGCAAACTCGCAAATTTGAGAATTTCCAGAATGCTGATAATAATTTTCTTTTACGTAAAATTTATTTTTGAGTTGAATAAGTAGTAATATGTAAGACACACAGAGGCCAGCCTTAGGCAGATTAATGACAAACCTGTCTTAATAAAGTCATTGTGTGGAGCTGATGCTAAAGGGTGCAGACAGACAAGGCAAAAGTTAAAATGGCAAAAGAATGGAAATTATAATCCTGAAAAATTAGAATCAATACATTAATTAAATTTACATGAAAATTATAAAATAAGTAACTAATGTATTATATTAGTTACTTTTGTCATTCCTGAGACAAAATACTAACAGCAAAAGTTAAAGGGAAAAAGGCTTACTTAGCGCATTGTTTGTGGAAGTTTCAGTCCATAATCAGTTGGATCTAAGGCAGAGAGTCACATGGCAGAGAGGCAACACTTTATGGCTATGGAAGACGGCAAAAGTAGTGAGAGATAAGACTCTCTTTCCTTTGTATTGTATGCAAGCTACTTGCTCTAGGGTGGATGAAGCATTCACTCCACAACCTTAGTCCCAGCACTGGACCATCAGTCAACCACAAACTCTAGATTTCAATCACTTCTGAAAATCACACCATATGACTGCACTCTGGTTTGGGGGGGATGTCTAGGTGCAAACCACAGCATGTATATTTTCATCCATCTATTTAGACATAACTATGTTTCTGTTCAGATTATAAATCTTTAACTATTACATTTTAATGCTGTTATATAAAAATAAAAACCATATCTTTTTAACATGAAGTGTAGGCTCTCATAAAGAACAGCTCATTTATTGGTATTAGAAATTTGCCTAATTTATAAGTATGTACATCTATAGGTCACAGTTAATGAAAAGTAACTAAACAGTGATTATAGTTGGGCGTGGTGGCACCTTCTTATTGCCCTAATACCCTGAGAGGCTGAGGCAGGCTTAAATATCCCAAGTTTAAGCCAAGTTTGCATAATTTAGAAATTTAGCAAGGCACTATCTGAGAAAATGCATAAAAAGTTCAGTACCAAATTCCTTTACTGAGGATTTAGTAAAGGCGAAAGTCCCTGTGTTCTATTCGAAGAAGAATGAAAGCAAGCAAGCAATAATGAAAGGCTAGAAATGTAGTACAGGGGTAGTATGTACATAGGAATATCACCATTAAACACACACACACACACACAGAATGTCCATACATAATAATATCTAAGAAATATTCTGGTAGAGCACAAAAGATAAGATTCCCTTTTCCTCTTGCATTGTTGCAAGTTATTTGTGTTATAAACTTTGAAAAAGTGAGATGAGGATCATCTAAGTCATATAACTTCCAAAAGCCAATATACTCAAGAAAGAAAGCTTTATCTGTGGGTCAATATATACCCCAGCTCCTATGAATTATTCTTACTTGAGGGTAATCTTTGAGGAAATTATTATCTTACTAGAAAAGCATTCACAGTAGCAAAAAAACAGAGCTAGTTGTCAGTTAATGAAATTTAGAAGTATCCTATCTGAGTTTTGTGCCACCCCATGAGTATAATATTGTTGGTATTATACCCAGTGAGAGAATATTGTACTTGGAAAATGGGCCCATACCTCTAAGAGTAATCTTACTGTCCTCAAAATGTTTCATTTTCCCACAAATTTAATGGTTTTTTTTTTTTTTTTTTGTCTTTTGAGACATGGTCTTACTATGCAGTAGTGCAGGTCAGGCCAAACTTGAGTTTACTTTTGTAGACCAGATTGATCTCAAACTCACACCGATCCTCCTGCTTCAGCCTTCCAAGTGATGGGATTACAGGTGTATGCCACCACACCTGGCTAAATTTAACTTTTTTAATGAAAGCATTCCATTATATATTTAGATGTTCATACTCTCAGTCTAAGTTTTGACAATGTGGTGAGCACTCAGGACTTATTTCTTCCAAAGAACAACCACCTTGCATTCCTAAGCCCTGTAAGTATATGATCAAACTAAGAGTAATAGAAATGTGCATTTTATCTATTACATAACAAATCAAATTGTAAATATGCAAATATTAAATTACATAGCTCAAGAGGCATATAAAATCTTAGGTATTTGCTCACTTCATAACATAAACTTATTTTTTCTTTTATTTATTATTTTTTATTTTTGTAAAAAGTTGGGAAAAAAATCACACTTCCAAAAATAGTAAGTTATGGAACAGTGTTTAATGAGTATGGAAGAGAAATGCATGCATTTCACATATTTTATGACAGATGATTTTAGTTATAATAATAAATCATCTTTACCTTTTAGGAATATTTACTAAATTTAATAGCATGCTCTACATGACATTCAGAAAACAAAGGCAAATTTTATTAAAAATCTTTCATAGCACCCACCCACCATGCTGTTTTTTAAGCTTTGCCTGTTAAATTGCACCTGAGAAGGCAAATGCTATCAAGTTAGGTTAAGGCGACTTTTTTGGAGAGAGGGGGCTTGGAAACATTTGGTTAGTTCAGTTTAGTTTTGGTTTGGTTTGATGTTTCTCATGGAAATTGAACTCAAGACCCTACACTTACCAAGCAAGTGTTGTGTAACTCAGCTGCAACCCTGGCCCTAGCCTGGAGATATTACAACATGTACTCCTATGACAATTTGGATTTTCAAAATAAAACTTTTTTTGTGACAACATAGAATAAGACTTCCGGGAAAGAAAAAAAAAAAAAAGACAGTAAAGGGGAAAAAAAAGAGTAAATAGGAGATGTAAATATAAAGTGAGCAGGCATATAGCCAGATAGGTTCCACAATGTTTTTTAAGACCCATGACAAAGGGGCTGGGTAATAGCTCAGTAGAATAAGCACTTGCCTTATAATCTTTATCACTGATTGTTCAATTAGATCGATCATAACTTCAACACAGAGGGTGTACTTCTGACAATATTACAGCCTGAAACTTCTCTTTCAGTACTCCTAAGGAAACTTCATTAGACCTACTCACCAACACAAACTATTGGCTAATATGTATCGCAAATTTAGGTCCTCTGTCAGGCTCTCCTTCCAAGGCAGCTTTATGAAATATCACAGATTGACTACAACAGTTATTTCTATGTCCATTGGAATATTTGAAGCATAGCTGCCCTCATGGATGATACTTCTCTTAATACAAAAGTTGCTTGCTCTTTAAACTTTCCTGTCACTTTTGACTTATGAAATACATTGTTCCTTTTTCATATTAGGACAGTAAGCAGTGGAATTCTTTAAAGACCTGCAACAAAAGAGATAGCAATATAACTCCAGATCCTTCATGAAACTCGATCTTTACAAGACTAAACCAGCTGTAAACAATCTGGGTGAAAGATTGTGTGGCAGCATCAGAAGATCAAGGGGAGACATAGACCCATTCTTTCTCTACAAGAGTAGTGTCATGTCTCTTTGCACATTCTTGAAAGTGTTGTGGTGCTGTTTCTTAAGTTCCTGTACTAATTTGTTTATTTTTGCATTGTGTGTAACCACATGCTCTTGTCTTGTGACTTCCACAGCGTCCAGGTGGTTCTTGCAAATCATGGTAACTTAGATAGAAAAACGCAAATTGAATATAAGAGAATTTTAGAAATTCTTTAAGGCTAAAATGCCACAGCCTACTTGACCATAATCCACTGAAACTTTCAGTGCTTTGAGTATCAAATTAGAAGTACTGAGAAATGAAATGAAGCAACAGTAACTCTTCAACCCATTAATACTTAGGCAGGAGAAAGTTAAGAAACTGAGCTTTGTCAGAACATTTATAAATTGCTCTGTAGATTCCAGGACTTCTGTGTCCAGGTTAGCCTTTCTTTTTCTCTTTTTCTTCTTTTCTTATTGTTGTTCTTCTTGTTGTTCTTGTTCTTGCTCTTCTTCTTGTTGTTCTTGTTCTCATTCTCTTTCTCCTTCTTCTCCTTCTCCGTCTCTGTCTCCTCATTCCCTTCCCCTTCTCCTCCTCTTCCTCCTCCTCCTTTTGTTCTTCTTCTTCTTCTTCTTCTTCTTCTTCTTCTTCTTCTTCTTCTTCTTCTTCTTCTTCTTCTTCTTCTTCT
>PVJA010045673.1:0-15464 GCA_004027025.1 Myocastor coypus | reverse complement strand
ATCCTCCTGCCTCAGCCTCCCGAGTGCTGGGATTACAGGCGTGAGCCACCACGCCCGGCTTAATTAAATTTTTTAAACAAACTTGTGTGACTGTTGAAAACAGTGGTTTTTATTTTATAGGTGGTGTTGCTTTGTGATGCTTCATGCAGATCAGGATGGAGAAAAATTGCAAGCTTTGCTCCGCCTCGTGATAGAGCTGTTGGAGAGGGTCAGGACTGTGGAAGCCCTCAGCACCGTTCCTCAGATGTACTGCCTGGCTGTGGTGGAGGTCGTGAGGAGGAAAATGTTCATTAAACACTACAGGGAGGTATGGCAGTTCAGTTTGGCCCTGGGTCTACGAGAGCAGTACCAAGTCGGTGCGTGGCATTCACATCCAGGTTTTTTCTTCCAGTGGGCTGGTGCTTTAGTCAAAGATGGAAAGCAACTGTACGAAGCTGAGAAATCCAAGAGAGAATCCTTTGGGAAAGTATTTAGTAAGTGTTCTACATTAATTGCTTCGTTTGCCTTTGTTTAAAGAGAAAGTTTATATTTCGTGGTTTAAATTCCCTATAGCATTGTAACCGTTTAGTTGATATTAATTGCCTAGAAATCTAGAACTACTTTTTTTTTTTTTTTTTGGTACCAGGGATCAGACACAGGACCTTGCACTCACAGGCAGGTGGTTATGCCACTGAGCCGTCTCCCCGCCCAAAAACATGGTTTCTAAAGCTCATAAAGTTAGTTCATTCTGTTAACTGTCAAGCACTGTCAGACTTTTGGTTTACCTTTTCAAAAACCAGAGGTGGTTTTTTGCTTTGGTAAGAGATATGAAATAACCACATTGCTAATTTTTTACAGGGAAGTCTTTCTTAAGAAATCGTCTGTTCAGGGGACTGGACTCATGGCCGCCTTCCTTTTGTGTATGTACTGGTTTTCTAATCATTGCTACCCTGTAGAAGTGCTGTCAGGAAAATGATGTCTACTACATCAGCAACCAAATGTTTTTGGCAATGAAAGTCTATTGGTATAAAGCTTTTTTCTTTTTTTGAGATAGGATCTTGCAGTGTAGTGCTTCTAGTACGAACTCTGCCACCCTGGAAGCATCTGTGTTGCCCTGGTAGGACTAGTAGGAAGTCAGGTCTTCCCTACCCCTTGTGCTGCTTTGGTTTTTGAGACAGGGCCTAGCTGTGTACTTGAGGCTGGTTTGGAACTCACAGCAGCCCCCCTGCTTCAGCCTCCTAAACGAATGCTGGGATTACAGGTGTGCCCCATCATGCCTGACTTTGGCTTTCTAGGGTGGTTCTTTTCTGTCATTTCCCCTTTTTTCCGTCCTTCCTGTTTTCTTATTCCTTGGTCACTTTAGTTACATTGGGGACACAGTACCAACACCAACAAATTAAAGACAGAAAGGTTTGCTGTGGCTCCAAGTTGGTAGAGCTTTGAGCCTGTAGTTGCTGACCTCCAGGCAGGATAGCGTGCCAGAGGAGCTGCTCAGCTTGGACGGGGGAAGAGGAAGGGATGTTGGTCCTCACAGCCACCCCCACAGAGTCCCTCTGATGAGCAAGCTAGGTCTGGGGGACATCTAGATAGGAGCCATAGCAGGACTAAGCCATGAGGAGTGAGTGGGACACTTCTAAGTCAGAGGTATCTGGGATCACTGGTTCTTGTTAAATGGGAAGCAGTGTGTAAATCATCCACAGTGCCGGTGCTGCCCGCATCTTCCTCCCACTGCCCCCATTCTTTGTCCATTTATTATAAAGACAAGATTGAGCCGGGTGTGGTGGCGCACGCCTGTAATCCCAGCACTCGGGAGGCTGAGGCAGGAGGATCGGTGTGAGTTCGTGACCAGCCTGGGCCACAAAAGTGAGCTCAAAGCCAGCCTGAACTGCACAGTGAGACCCTGTCTCAAAAAGAAAAAAGAAAAGAATGTAAGTGATTCTAGTTTTTTGTTTCAAGTTGAAATTGATAATTGTATTTTAGAAAATGTGGTAGAAGTGTCAAAGGCTGAGGCGTCACCTCAACAGCACACCTCCCTACATCTCAGCTAGTAGACACGGTGACTGGAAGAGAGCCGGAGAGGCCTTTGCCAGCATGGCATGTGCAGGGCAGGCCGGAGCACGCATGTGGCAGGCCACTGCACGTTTTTATTTAATGCTGATAGGATACTGGATTGCCCCTGAAGGGCGACTAAAAATGTAAAGGGCATTTCGGCACCTGCACCTGGCCCTGAACAACCCATCTCAGGCTGAATGTGCCATATCTGCTTTGAGTGGTTTTTTCCAATGGTTTTATTTGCTTTCTTTATGATTTGGTCATTTGAAACATTTTTTGCCCGTTTATGTTGAATTGAACTGTAGTAAAAAACTAGAAATTTTGTAGGGTTCTTTTTTTTTTTTTTTTTGGTTTAAAAGATTTTTCTTTTTTTGTATAGACTCAGAAGCCTCGAAAGTTCGACTGTGAACTTCCAGATATTTCATTAAAAGATTTACAGTTTCTGCAATCATTTTGTCCTTCTGAAGTTCAACCATTCCTCAGGTAAATGTCAGGAGTTTTAACCTGAGGTCAAAAATGTATCCATCCATTTGGAGGTATGGAACAGCACCTCAGTACTCTTAGAAAGTGCCAGGATGAAGTCTCTTATGACAGACCTTTCTCTTGGTTTTGTTGTGCTTTGGTTTTTGAAGGTATCGTCTCATTATGTAGTCCAGGCTGGCCTTAAGCTTACTGTGTGGCTCACACTGCCCTCAGCCCTAGTGATCCTTCCGTCTCGGCCTCCCAAATTCTGAGATTATAGCCTTGTGCCACCACACTCAGCCTTCCTGTAGAATTTTTAATGTTTGGTAATTACCTTGACTTGGTACATTATTAGGCAGTTTCTAGCTTAAAATTTTAATTATGATTTAAAGTTACTAATTAAGATTCAAATTATAGAGGGGCCAGGGAGATAGCTCCGTGACACAAGTGCCTTCCTGGCAAGTGCAAGGTCGTGAGTTTGAACCCTGGTCCCACCAAAAAAAAAAAAAAAAAAAAAAAAAATTAAAGATTCAAATTATGATTCAAAATTGCTAATTATGGTTCTTCAACGTTTCCTAGCATTGATTAGAAAGGAGTGATCATACTGTATTTATTTGTAGTAGTGAAGTAATTTGTAGTTCCTTTATCTTTTGGTTAACAAACCCCACATCTCTTGTGCTTGCGTCCTGTTTCAGGGTTCCCCTACTTTGTGACTTTGAACCTCTACACCAGCATGTACTTGCCCTACATAATTTGGTAAAAGCAGCACAAAGTTTGGATGAAATGTCGCAGACCATTACAGATCTTCTGAATGAACAAAAGGTAAGAAAGCTACCTACATTTGGGAAGCAGCTTGTGTTGCCCCAAATCTTTCACAGCCCTCTTTGTCTTCTAGGCATCCGTGAGTCAAGCATCCCCGCAGTCGGCCTCTTCCCCACGGACAGAAAGCGCAGCAGGAATTACAACTACTACCTCACCAAGAACTCCCCCTCCACTCGCTGTCCAGGATCCCTTGTGTCCTGCAGTTTGTCCCTTAGAAGAATTATCTCCAGATAGCATAGATGCACATACATTTGATTTTGAAACCATACCCCATCCAAATGTTGAACAAACTATTCACCAAGTTTCTTTAGACTTAGATTCATTAGCGGAAAGCCCCGAGTCAGATTTTATGTCTGCTGTCAATGAATTTGTGATAGAAGAAAATTTGTCTTCACCTAATGCTATAAGTGATCCCCAGAGTCCAGAAATGATGGTGGAGTCACTCTACTCATCAGTCATCAACGCCATAGACAGCAGACGCATGCAAGGCACAAGTGCAGGTGGGAAGGAGGAGTTTGGAGACCATGCTTCCCTTAATTTCCAGTTGGAAAAATGCAGAGCTGTCGCCCAAGATTCTCACTTTAGTATACAAACCATTAAGGACGATCTTTGCCACTTCAAAAAATTTGTACAAAAAGAGCAGTGTGACTTCTCAAATTCTTTAAAATGTACAGCATTAGAAATAAGGAACATCATTGAGAAAGTAAAATGTTCCCTGGAAATAACACTACAAGAAAAGCATCAGAAAGAACTACATTCTTTGAAAAGTGAATATGAAGGTAAAATCAGTGCATTAATAAAGGAGAGTGAAGAAAATGAAAACAAAATTAAAAAATTAAAAGGAGATTTGGTATACCTGGAGGAGGTTTTACAAAATAAAGATAACGAATTTGCTTTGGTTAAACATGAAAAAGAAGCTGTCATCTGCCTGCAGAATGAAAAGGATCAGAAGCTGTTGGAGATGGAAAATATGATATTCACTCAGAACTGCAGAATTAATGAAGTGAAGCAGGAACGAGAGGCTGCGCTGGGAGACCTGCAGAGGCTCCGTGTGGAGAATGACGAGAAGGTGGAGTTGCTGCGGGCAGAGCTTCAGGGCCTAGAGCAGAGCCACCTGAAGGAGCTGGAGGACGCGCTGCATGTCAGGCACACGCAGGAGTTGGAGAGAGTTATCTCAGACCACAAGATTTCTTTGGAGAAGTTAAGACAGGAAAGTCAGCAGAGAATTGGTGAGCTGCAAGAGTCTCATACCGCCGCTATCCATGAAAAAGAGCAGCAGCTGCAGGAGTTAAAACTTAAGGTTTCTGATTTGTCAGACATGAGGTGTAAGTTAGAGGTTGAACTTGCACTGAAGGAAGCGGAAACTGATGAAATAAAAATGTTGCTGGAAGAAAGCAGAACGCAGCAGAAAGAAACACTGAAGTCTCTGCTTGAACAAGAAACAGAAACCTTGCGAACAGAGATAAGTCAGCTGAACCAAAAGATTCGCGATAACAGCGACAGTTACCAGGTGGGCTTAGCGGAGCTGAGAACGTTAATGACAATTGAGAAAGATCAGTGCATTTCAGAGTTAATTAGTAGACATGAAGAGGAATCTAATATACTCAAAGCTGAGTTGGACAAAGTAACATCTTTGCACCAACAAGCATTTGAAATAGAAAAGAACCTAAAAGAACAAGTGGTTGAACTGCAGAATAAATTGGATTCAGAATTGTGTGCTCTTGAGAAACAGAAGGATGAAAAAATCACTCAGCAAGAAGAGAAATATGAGGCAGTTATACAGAGCCTTGAGAGAGACAAAGAGACATTGGTTATGGGCCATGAACAAGAAAGAGAACAGTTAATTCAGAAGCTCAGTTGTGAAAAAGATGAAGCTATTCAGACTACCCTGAAAGAATTTAAATTGGAAAGAGAAGTTGTTGAGAAAGAGTTATTAGAAAAAATTAAACATCTTGAAAATCAAATAGCAAAAAGGTAAGAATTGCCTTTAGTTTGTAATTGTGAAATGAAAACGCTGGTGTCAGGTGCGTGTGCGTAGCCAGCGCTGGAGGGCCTCATACGCTGGGGAAATGCGGCACTCAGGCTTTGCACAGAGTAAACACTTTCAATAGCATTTCTTGTAAACATGGTATTAGACTATAATCCATTGGTTTCTTTCAAAATTTTGGATTTTCAGAGTAATGCTTGTTTTTTTTCAAAAATTTAAAATGTTTTGAGGTACAGTACTTTTTCCTTTTAAAATTCCTTTGGAGTTTTTAACAAATTCATTAGTTGAAAAATATTTTCTGTTCTCTTTATATTTGGTATGTATCATGATGTGTATGCATGAAATATATAACAGTTTGAGCATTGTTTAGCAAAGACAAAATCATAGACAGGGACTTGTACAGTGTTCTTACTGTTGTATACAATCTCAGTTACTGTCTGTGATCGGAAAGACGATGTTTTTATATCCCAGGCTTGATACTGTGGTTGTGGTCTGGGTTTTTTGATTTGTTTTTACACTTATTGTTACTGTCTTAATGTTACACCCTTTCAATCAGAGAAGATAATCTTTTAGTATTTCTGCCTTTAAAAATTTGTGACAGGTTTTTGTAGCCCAATAAAGAGTTTGTAGAGCATAAGGTACCATTTATTTATTCTATCATTGATTCTCAAAGTGAATGTATATCATGGAATTGTTCCTTGCCTCCTTCACTTCCGAACAGGCTCCAGAGATGGATTGTTGTGGGGCAGTCATGCATTGGTAGGCAGTTAAGGCTCTCCTTGTTTGAAAATGGAAACACTGTATTCTTGGGGAATGAGAGAATTTAACAGAAGATGTAGGGCTTGCACAAGTGTTTGCAGAGATGGGGGAACAAAGGCCAGTGGATTCTCTGCTAAGGGAAGCCTGCAGAGGACCCAAGCTGGGCAGCAGGTAAAGCGGTGAGAACAGATTGCGTTCAGGAACTGTAGCAGTAGAGGGAAGAGCCTCGGACCAGGACAGAGTTGTGAGTACAGGCCTGTAGCAGGGTGGAGAGCAGCCAGGGACATTTAACTCTCAGAAAGCCTCCAGTCAGGGCATCTGCCCTAAAAGCATTCCTGCTGCAGGCCCGCCAGGGTGACAAAGATGTCCACAGGATTCAGTACAAATTAGGTCACATTTTGAAAATCGAGAGTCAAGGGATGAGTGTGGGGAGTCCTCTCCAAAGCACCTTCTAGGCTTCTTGCTGTAACTGGGTAGTGCAGGCCCGACAGGGCACCTGCCAAGGCCAGAGCCTCGAGGCAGAGAAGAGCCTGGAGAAAGTGGATTTGAAAGGGTCTTTTGTCAAGCTCTAAGTGAAACGAAGTCACCTAGAGTGCTCATTAGCCGATGGTTCTTCCTGTCTCACTTGGGAAGCTGCTTCCACCTTCAGGAATCTCTTCCCTGCACAGTGCGGGCTTCATCTGCAGCACAGAACGAGTGGTTCCCAGTTACTTGTCAGGAGGCTGCCCTGGCACTGCACTGACTACAGCCACCTGTGGAGTGAGAGCCTGGGCTTCTGCTCTCCAGGCGCAGAAGGTGTCCTTGTCCTGGCTCTGCAGGGGAGCTGGGGATGCAGACTGTGCAGGCCATGTGATCTCGCGCGGGGCCGAGGGCCGTGCTGCAGGCACAGCATGGGCCAGCACTGTCCACCCTGTCCAGACATCAGCAGTCAGCTCTTTGCCCAGTTGAAGTTCTAAATAAAGAAGCGTCAATGGCATTTTGGCTTGGCGTGATCCAAGTTCTGCCTCCTACTGTTCCAAAGGTCCAGCTCAGACTGGTGCCATCTCGAGGGCGAGCACTTGTCTGTTGCAAGCTCTTAGCCGCTCTGTCATTTAAAGGATGAACTGTAGGATTAACTCCTGTTACAAGTGGAGTGGTGTCTGGGCTTACTCAGGTGTCGTTCCGTAGCCAGCCTTTAACTCTAGTAGGTGCTCGCAGCTTCCTTCTGTTACCCGCTCTGTGCTAACTCAGCCAGGATCTCCCCTGATTTTAGTTGTTTACCTGATGCACACGGCTCAGGTCTGTTTCTAAACGGACTGTACCGTCAGTTTCTTTGCTGTTCTTTTTCCATTGGCGTTTTTTCCCCCTTGGATAGCTTGGTCCGTGCCAAGAAAACCCTTGAGATTCTGTTGCTGTTCCTTCTTGCTCTCATTATATTGAAGAAACCTGTTCTCACTGATACTAAAGACCCTTCACCTGCTTGGCAGTTTTGCACACTTTTCCCCCTTGTGTGTCCTGTATCAGAAGAAGGAGCCTGAGTGGTCAGACCCTAGAAAGGCTCCTCTCCGGTCAAGTGGGACCCTGTTGGTGTCTCGGAGCTCTTGTGTGTGGGACTAAACTATCTAACTCAGTGCCCCAAAAGTTTTTTACTTTCTTTATAGTTTATGGGGTAGCAGTGACCTCAGCCTTGCCCTGTTGCTCCAAGCTCTCCAGGTGGGGCTGGATGGGGAGCGTGTAGTGTTGTCCAGTTTAGAGGCATTTGGTCATTGCCCTCTCTGTGTGAAGTGTCACACATCTGGTACTGTGACTAGATTGGTCCACAGTATATTGGACCAAATGGTTTTGGAATTGACTCATGGAAAAAGACCAGTGTTTGCCATGGGCCTGAGGACATGCTGTACGTCTTTGTCTACAATTCCTTTGCTCAGAAGCTATTCTACAGAGCACAGCATTTTTAAATTATGGAATGGTGGTTTTGACAGAAGTACTGTGATCCCGGGGAGTGTGCCTGGCCCTGTGAAGACAGATTGTTCTTCCTTCCGTAATGGTTGTAGTCGAGGTGATGACCTTGCCATCAGGGGGCCTGCTCGTCCCCGAGGAGCACCTCCCGGGAGGGGCTCAGCATCCTGCCTGACGTGCAGAAGCCCTCGCTTTGTGCTTCCAGGGGTGGATTTTCCTTAGGTCTGTACAGCAGGGATGATTATTATTAGAGAAAAGTTAGTGGTGTCCGCTGAAATATTCAGATTGCCCTTGTGTGGTGGGAAGTGCCCTTAGGACTGAAGGGTCTAACCTCGGGTGAGACATCGATCCTCACTTCTAGCTCCTCCTTTCTTCCCTGTCCAGGCAGACTTCAAACCTGGTTTGCATGCGTCATTGTGGGTCTGCACCTGTGCCACCTCCCCTCTCAGGGCAGAGTGTCGCCCCCAGGTCGCAGGAAGACCGCCCTCTTCTTCCCCTCTCAGGCCATCCGTCAGTGCAGCTCTGGTGCTTCTGCGCCTGTGCTCTGGAAGAACAGCTGCATGTCCATGTTCTTGTGTGGGGAACTAAACCATTTAACCATCTAATAATTTAGCCATCAGGAACCAGGCCTGCCGTTTATCCTTGTAGTGTCACTGTGCCACCCTAGTACGGATACAGCAGACAGGCTATGAAGCTCAATGAGGAACTTCTGTGCCCTCCTTGTGCCTTCAGGTTCAGAGGCTGAAGTTGTGTGAAAACCTACTCCAGCCACCTCGTGCTTTGCTTCTCAGCCACAGCTTAGCCTCCCAACCTCCAGCTGGTACTATCGAGGCCTGGTGTGCTGCCTTCCGGTGTTGCAGCAGATCAGCAGGAGTTCAGTGCTGCGTCACCCTGGCTCCTGCAGCTGCCTTGCTGCTCGGCATCGTCTCGCCCTCACAAGGTGTGAGCACATAATAGTCTAGTGTTCTGAAACGCCTCTTTTATAGCAATTGTATTTTTATTTGGTACAGGGTCTCACTATGTAGAATGGACTTAGTGATCCTGCTGTTTTCAGCCTCCCCAGTGCTGGGATTACAGGTGCACGCCACCACACTCAGTCTCATTTGCCTTCTCAGTGCACCACCATTTCTCCAAGCCTCAGGGAAGAGTGTTGCAAGACTGGCATTGCCGTATATATTTGCACATCTCGTGGGTTCTCCTGGTTGTTAGCACATTATGTTATGGTACGGTTCATGTTTCATAGGTGAAGAAAGTCAGGTTCCTACATTGGCACTGACACTGGGGAAATGAGCATGTTTAGCCTCTGGATTTAATGGTAGACATTCTTTAGTAAATTAAAAATCAATTAAGTTCTTGAACTTTTAATTTTATAGTGGGATGAAATTCTAGTTGTTTTTTCCATAATCCCACATTACTGTCCTCAAGGGACAGAGCATACTAACAGGTGGCAGGCAGAGCCCACCGTTCCTCTACTCCCCTCCGCTTCCCTGGTGGCTCATGTTGTAGGAGGACCTTGGGCCACTAGGAAGCAGCCAGACAGATGAAGGGCAGTAACTTGTCTGTAATGTCACAGACCTCCCCTCAAGCCCGAAGGAGGAACACAGTCCACAAGAAGACAGGGCAGAGGGCATGAACAGAGACGGAGTTAGCGCAGATGACCAGTTCCGCGAGTAGCTGTCGAGGGCACTTGGAGTTACAGACACGTGAACTTAAAACAAGTTTTTTGGGTTTTTTTCCTTGCTTACTTGGGGGATGTTAAATCATTGGTTTTGAGAAATTTGGGGAAATGGTTTCTTCACATCCCCATGTACAAAGAAATGCCTATAGAATGTATCTGCACCACACAGCTCAGTACCTATTTTTAAGAAGTGGTGCTATGGATCTGGGTGAGTATGGGTGGGAGCTTTCATTGTGTCATTTTACTATAACCGTACACAGTTGTTCACTCAGCCCAAATCTATGTCATCAAAATGTATGATGCGTGTTTAAACTTACTGCAGTTGCAGACACGTTGCCAGCAGCCACCTGCAAGCCTCGCCCCCAAACAGTCCTCTTTGGTTCACACACTGAGCTTGCCAGTTTGTGAAGCGGTTCTGGAAGCTGTTCCGTGCATATTTCCAAGGGGTGGATTTGCTGTGAGGTGCCAGCCAGCAGAGAGGTGGCTCGTGCGGGCATGAGGGCGCTGTCCTTCGGCCGCCAGCTGTTCCTCCTTTTCAGGCTAGCCATGAAAAGTAAAGGCTTTGAGCAGCTGAGGCCGGAGGCACCCAGCAGTTGACTGAGAACCCTCCCGGGAGGACAGCAACTGCTGCTTCGCGTAGTGCAGGAGCGATGACACGAGTGACTTCTAGGAGTGTCCTGGTGATGAGAGCGTCTCCTACCACGATGAAGTTTTTTAAGTTGAGCAAGTCGTATTTTTAGTTACACAGGTCCCATAAGAGAGGTCTGGGTCTACAGGGTGTTGAAGGTCTCACTACTAGATTGGATTAGTAGTGATACATGTTTACAGCCTCCGAAGAACTGGGGTTACAGGCATACCCTACTATGCCCAGTCTCCATTGCGTCTCAACCTGAGTGCCCCAGGGGGTGGGGCCCCGGCTGGCAGGCGGTCCTGGGGATCAAAACTCCAGTCCCTGTACCTGCTTGCAGGTGCTTTAATCTTCTGAGCTCTTTTGCTACCCTGATAGCCTAAATAAGTGGTTCTCAATCTGTGGGTCATTGACCTCAGCAGGGGTCAAACAACCAAAACACAAGGGTCGCCCAAAGCCATTCCGAATCATAACTGTAGCAAAATTAGACTTTTGAAGTAGCTACCAAAATTATTTTTTGGTGTGGAGTCACTACAAATGAGGAACTGTATTGCAGGGTCATGGCATTAGAAAGGTTGAGAACCACTGGATTGTGTTCATTTTCTGCTTGCATTAGAAATACTTGCATCAACCAACTTTTTGCTCGACGTATTTTAACAATGTCTGCTTCCTTAAATTATAATTTCAATGTTTCTAGGACAGTCATGTATAGAAGCCAAGGTTATGTGGATTTTGGGTAAGGGCGATATGGGCACGTTTTGTTGATCAGTTTCGCAGATTTTTATCGTGCATGTTGTACCAGGTTTTTTAAGCTTCATTTCTTCCTACCTCCAAAATAACAGTTCCTTGATTCCCTAAAGAAAGCTAAGTAGTGGTAAAGAAAACAGACCAACTCTTTTAAAATGATTTCATTGGTTGCATTAATTTCTTCTGGTGCCAGGATGATGTCTGACCTTACAGTAATATAAGGTAAAACTAGGGAGCTGACATTAATTTGGACCTTTTCACTTTTTTCAAGACTGGGGTTCACTGGCCCTGAATTCAGTCTCTTGCCCAGGCTGGCTTCAGAGGCACAGTAATCCTCTGCCTCCACCTCCCAAATGCTGGAATTACAGGCGTGCTTGCACCGCCATGCCCAGTTGCCATTTTCTGAGGTGAGCGTCAGCCTCCGTAGCATAGGATCTACTTTCAGCCATGTTGATATAACCCATTGTTGACCATAAAAGTAGTGTATTCACATAGAGATGCTGTATCAGTTCACAAAAGACAAACAGCCTGAATAGGGTCTTGGATGTGTTTTGATTAAATCTGTATTGAGAAAAAATTAATGCATTGTTCAATTTTTAAGTCCTGCCATTGAATCTACTAGAGAAGATTCTTCAAGCTTAGTTGCTGAACTTCAAGAAAAGCTTCAGGAGGAAAAAGCTAAGTTTCTGGAACAACTTGAAGAGCAAGAGAAGAGGAAGAATGAAGAAGTGCAGAACGTGCGGACGTCTCTGATCGCCGAGCAGCAGGCATGTGCCTGACCCTCCTCCTGCACCTGCACTGGTTTCTCTGTGTAGCCCAGGGTTTCAAGTGCAGAGGAGGGGGTGGGGGGAGGGGGGCTGGCAGGAGCTCGCTTGTAGCCCACGGGGCCTGGAACTTGGCAGGAAGCACCTTGCTTTGCCTTCCCGAGTGCTACAGTTACAGGTGTGTGCCGCCAGGCCAGCCCTCAAGTCTTTAGTATTTTTTTTTTATTTTTATTTTATTTCTTTTCTTGTTTCAGAACCTTTGTTTGTTTATTCACTCATTTTTTATGGCCGGCTCAGCCCACCCCGAGGGCAGGGCTGGCGCAGCATGTGGTGCCAGGGATCAAACCGCGGTCCCTGAAGCCGCCCAAGCTCCCAAGCAGGCACTTTAGACCACTGAGCCATCCTGCCGGGCCCCGAGTCTTTAGTATTTTAAATCTTTTAATTTGTATAAAAACTCCTCAGAGCCGGGCGTGGTGGCGCACGCCTGTAATCCCAGCACTCAGGAGGCTGAGGCAGGAGGATTGGTGCGAGTTCGAGACCAGCCTGAGCTACAAAAGTGAGCTCAAGGCTAGCCTCAACTGCATAGCGAGACCCTGTCTCAAAAAGACAAAAAAAAAACTCCTCAGGTGTCCTCCAGTTTTCATGACTGGTAACATAGCCTTACACTCTTGGTGCCTTGAGTTTCGCAAAGTGGTTTCTTTTATTAAAGATTTATTTATTTTTAATTTTTTCGTTACGGGTCTCGCTGTGCAGCTTGGACTCAGTAGTACTCCTCCTATCTCGGCCTCCCCAGCACTGGGATTGCAGGTGTGTGCCGCGGCACGTGGTTTCAGTGGCCATGACACCTAGTGGGGCCGGCATAACCGGTGGCCCTTGTGTTTGCCAGACAGATAGCCTGCCAACCTATCTCCCTAGCCCAGGCTTAGTAGTTTCTTAAGTAGCACTTTTTAAATATGCATTTTATAAATTATGGTAATTCTGAGAACCCACTTCATGCCACAGAAAGAGCAAAGGGCATAAAGTAATTGTGAAGTCTAATTTGCTGTGTATGAATAAAGCAGAAGTGGTGTCCCACAAATCTACGTTTTATTTTTTCATTTTTATTTTTTTGTGGCCAGCTCAGCCTGCCCTGGTAGTGAGGCTGGCACAGCATGGGGTGCCAAGGATTGAATCTCAGTCCCTGCAGTTGCCTAATCTTGCCTAAGAAGGTGTTTTAGACTGCTGAGCCATCTCGCCGGCCCTTTTTTTTTTTAAAGCTGTGTTTTAAACATTCCTTTTTAAGAGTTCCTCTGGTATGTTTACTGGCCAGAAGTTATATTTATTGAATTTGATTTTTATCTAAGAATGTCGTTATTTGCCTGTTCAATCTGCAGTTACTGGTGGTGTCACTGCCACTGCTCACTGGCTCAGGACCACATCACGGCTGGGAGTGCAGCCAGGCCTGGTGGTGCAGGGCCTTCCGTCTCAGCCCTTAGGCCGCCAAGGCAGAAGCTCAAGGTCGACCCAGACAAAGCAAGACACAATCTTAAAATCTTTAAAAATAATGGAAGATTTTGCAGTTAGAAGAGCTAGATAATTCCATCATTCACCTATTTTATATTCCAGTAAGATTCTAAATGAAGTGCTCTTACACAAATTGTTAACAGATGGTTTTCTTTGTAAAAAGCAACTGGGTAGTTAACAGTCATGTATGATAACGTAAAGGTTGGGGAGTAGTAAGTATGGACAGTAAAGAAGGCCAGTGGTCTCGGCCGTGCTCAGATAGCTTTCAAATAGTAATGTGGTAACGGGGAGTTAGCTCGATACAGGAGGAGCACTCAGGTGTTAGGTGTAACTGCAGCCTCTAAGTCGTTGATCATCCACTACTTAAAATTTCACATTTGTGAATCACACCATCCTCCCCACATAGAAATGTGCCAGAGAAAAGAGTATTTGCAAGTTTATTTTCTTAGCTTTAGGCTGTGTGCAGATAACTTAGTTACTATTCTGTTGTTTCAGACCAACTTCAATACTGTTTTAACTAGAGAGAAAATGAGAAAAGAAAACATAATAAATGATCTTAGCGATAAGTTGAAAAGCACAATGAAACAGCAAGAGCGGGATAAAGGTTAGTAGTGTTTTCAATTTTTGAGTCCTTTTTCAAGCTCAGAAAATTCCCAGGAGAGTTCTGATCATTGCCTGTGTGTTTCACCCTCCTTCCCCCAGATTTAATAGAGTCACTTTCTGAAGATAGAGCTCGTTTGCTGGAGGAGAAGAAAAAGCTGGAGGAACAGGTCTGCAAGCTGCGTGGCAGCGCATCGGCGCCCCTACCCTACGGGGCTGTGGCCCCAGAGCTCTACGGAGCCTGCGCCCCCGAGTCCCCAGGTGAAGCCGGCCGGTCCGCCTTGGAGACGCCGGAGGAAGGCCGGCTGGACTCGGCCATGGAGACGAGCACAATGTCTGTCCAGTGAGTGCGCGCTGTGGACTCTGGGAGGCGGGCAGGGCTCGCGCGAGGCCGGAAATGCTGAAGGAGGAGGCGGTGTTGGCACTAGTGATCTCCTGTAGCTCAGAGAAAGTGCTTCAGAAAGCTGAGGCATCAACCCGAGAAGAGGATAACAGCCAGGAGGAGGCATAGAATTGCAAAAATAAGCCCGGGCACATGGAAAACAGCAAAAGCCGCACGCCAGCAAGGCACACGTCCTCAGTCCCCGCTTCCTGGGGGGACTGCAGCAGAGCAGCTGAGTAGGAGCTGGGCTCAGAGCGATGTAGTGCATGGAACGGGCCGAGGGCCGTGGGGAGTGGGGCGCCCCGGGCTTATCCCCGCTGCTACAAAGTAAATCAGAACCCTCTCAGGAAACACACACCCAGCTGCATTCTGTGTATAGAAGAGTTAGCTTTAAAAAAAGGGATCCAGAAGGACAAATGTAACACAATAGAAAAAGGTAAAGCAAGTAATAGCAATAAGGAAAGGATTAGCAATTCAGAAGTCCTTAAAAGAAGAAAATTTCATTTTTAGGGTGTGTTTTGCTAAGTGGTGTGTACTTTTTTGGCGGGACTGGGGTTCATTGAACATTCGACCTTGCATTTGCCAGGCAGGCACTTGTGCCGTGGAGCTATCTCCCTGGCCCCACTTGTAGGTACTTCAAAGGTGATTTTGATCAACTTTTTAAAATCAAAAATTCATTAAAAAATGAATCTGAACTTTCAAGACCCACCATTAGAGTAGAACTCTTATAAGAAACAAGTGAAAAGCAATAAAAAAAAGAAATCATTTTGCTGAACTCAGTGATTTAGAGAAACCTGCATCTGCCACATGACAGAGGAAGCCTCAAAATTCCAGACATTGATATCTTATGTCAAAGATTCAATTATGTATTTATATGGATACAGATGCATAGGTGTGAGGCCTATGGAAGATTGATAGATGGGTGAAAGTTGATTGACTCACAAGCAAGCAAAAGTTATTTTGTGTGTGTGAAATTTGTATGGCATTTTCAGTGTATGTATGAAAAGTGAGTTCACTCATGTTGGAACATGTATGGGAACAACTGGAACCTGAAAGACATTACCCCAGATTAATGTGCATACAAAGTTTTGCTTGAAATTTCAAGAAGTTGGAAACCTGTGTAACACACAGAACAGAGTTTCTTTACTTTTCTTCTTCTTCTT
>PVJA010045672.1:0-15473 GCA_004027025.1 Myocastor coypus | reverse complement strand
GGTTCAGATTAGATCAGTGTTTACTAAGACTTTACAGCATTCTCAAATTACATTTTAACATGGTAGCCTCAAAAATACTCAAAGCCTCAGCCTAGTTCCCTTTAATGCCATCTATTATGTCCATGAACATGAAAGGAACTGTGCCTGTTTTCTAAAATTGTTACAGTACAGATCACATTCTATTCCATAATTCTGAAAACGCATCTTTTTGCATAATGAGGCAAGAATGTAGGATTGAGTCCTTGGAAAATCTCAATGGCAGCCACTCACTAAAACCAGTCACACCCACTAGTCACATGCTCTGAAATTGCTACTAGCACTGGCCGAGTTTCTGGATTTTGGTTATTGTTTCTATTTTTGGCGTTTATTGCTTTAGTTGGCAACATCTGGACTTAACGCACAAGAACAGCTCCACTATGTCTAATGTCAACTATTACAAAACTTGTCTAGAGACAGACTCATAGAAGCTGTAAGCTGATGTTGCAACTCACCCTTAGAACATAATCAGTAACATTTTGCTCAAAAATAAATGCCCCTACTTCTCAGAGCATCCCCACTCCTCACTAGGACACTGAGCAGCTTAACACTCGCTATAAAAACCAAGCATTCCTGAACAAAAATGTAAGAGGAAACCCATAAAGAACATCTTTTTTCACAGTTAACAATAAATAAAAGTGCACTAAGTGTTCAAGTAGAGCACGGAGTTTAAAAACCACGCGTGACTGTCTGGCATAGGTCATCTCTTAAAGGCTCTCCGAGGGTCCCTGCCAGTACCCATCGTGGTCATGGCTGTCTGGCTGCCAGCTGTTGCTGGGAGCTGAGCACTGCCAGGTCCCCGGCTACTGCTTCTACCAGTGTGGGAAAGCGGGTATCTCCGTGCATCAGGGCCAGTTTGAGCACCATTGCCTGCAAGAGAATACAAAGCGCCATCACTGCTGGGAAAGTGGCCTCAACAAGCTACAGAAGTATGACAACTACAAGTTCCAGCACATGTTATTAATAATTATAGATATTAGAGAAAAGCACATGGGCACTAAAAAGGAGATCCAAAGTAGGCTCCAGGTCTTTACAAAAGTATTGCTACTAGGGGCTGGGGAGATAGCTCCGAGGCACAAGTGCCTGCTGGGCAAGTGCAAGGTCATGAGTTCGAACCCTGGTCACACAAAAAAAAAAGAAAAGTATTGCTACTATATAGATACACTAATTTGAGGCTGTACTGATTGGGAGCAAAAACTGATAATAGGCAGCGAAATTGGAGATCAAGAAGGGAAAAAAGGTACATACACACTGTCTGTGACCATTACAAAAAAAAAAAAAGGAAAAATTGTTTTATTCCTGGCATTAGGCTGAAGCGTAATTACTGTTTCCAAACAGACAACGTAGCCCTCACCCTTTTCGGGCAGACAGCACCTCCCCGGGGTGTGGTATCCGCTATGCCAAAACAGGCCATGAGGCCACCTTAAATATCAGCCACCTCTAGGAACGTTTATAAAGGGGCAAAAATAGCATTTCACCTCTTCATAGGTGCCACCAAAATGGACCACGTTACCAGCCGGTATTCCCTGCCATGTCCCAGTAACTGGTCCACACGTTAAATACAGAATGTGCTCAGTACTGGTAAGTGGGCCGCAGGCACCCTGCCCTCTAGGGCCAGCTCAGCTGGAGACTCTGGGCCCAGCGGCTCACCACCCCACCGCCTCGCACCTACACTTCCTCTTTCTTCACTCCAAGTTTTCTTGAACTACTGCGTGACCCAGGCTGGCCTCTAACTTGGTAGCATGAGGTATCGTCCCAACTCAGCCCCCTGAGCAGCTGGCACTTCAGAACTGCACCATATCTGGTCATCTCTAGATCTTTCCTAACTTTCAGTTTCACCAATATGCAAAAATAAAAATCTTACCCACTGGTCCAAAGGTACCTGTACCAGTATTACTATTCATGGAATTCGTCTTCTGTTCATTGTGGGCCTAAAAAAAAGTTTTAAGTTCACCAGATAAAGCTTCATATAGTTATAAAATATGTATTTTTTAATTACTTCAATTATCTTTTTTACATCTGTCCAAGTCTATCCAACTGCTGAGTCAGAGGTTCCCAAGCCTTTCCAGGTCCTGTTAGACCTTCTGCTTCCTGATTTACTGTGTGACACAGCATACGTATATCACATAATCTGTAACTGTGATACCATACACTTCCTACACTCATTAACATATGCAAATTCCTCCCAAGACTCTTTTTATGAAGGAGTCTTCACTACACTTGATATTACATCATTAGTCTAATTCTAGACTCAAAACACAGAGCCAAACTTGACCAATCCTAACAATATACTGCACATTTTGATTAGTTACCCCTTTGTTCGGCTGTCCTCGATAATCGGGGTTGGGCTCACTGAAATTTGGCACTTCGGAATAAACCATGCAAAACCTGAAACAAAGTACAGGACGAGTTCAACAACTTAATTTACTCCACTTTCTATAGATGATATCCCTGCCTTATAGAAATAATTTATGGGTTAAGTGAATTAACATAATACCACGTGCTAACATTATTTACAGCAATACTTCCTAAATAATTACATCCATAAAGACATCTGATATTTGACTACAACACATAAAACACTCTATTTTGTATTTAAATTTCATTTTAGTACTGCAAAATATAAATCACATCAAAGACCAAGCACAGAGCAATGTGTCTTTGTCTGGTTTTCCGCACAGCCTGGGCTCCAGACGGGCGTCTCCAGCAGTGTGGTGGACGTACACTGACCACTCACACGCTCATCCCGTCCCTCAGGACCCATCACTGTGGACCTGCAAAGATAATCAGCCAAGGTTAAGAGCAGGTTCTGGGGACCAAGGCAGACCACTGACTCTCAAGCTGCCCACTAAGCCTGGACCTCACCCGCATGCTGGCGCAGGGGTTGTGCCACACTTCCGGTGAGCACCTCACCTACCAATAAGCAACTAGAACCCCTTTAGGGAAATGTTTAACCGGCCCTGACAAAGAGCAGCCACTGGGAACGGAGGGACCTGCTGCAGTTCCTCCTCTGACTGACTCCACTGTGTCAACCCTGTTCTATAGAGCCGTTTCAACACACAATTCTAGTAACATTTCCTTCTAATATGAAAACAAAGTGTTGGATCAGTCTCTGACCTTTCAAAGTTTGCAAAATTATTAAAGACAATGCCTAAAGAACTTCTGCCCTGAGTGTAGCTTCTTCTCCCATCACCCTGGTGCCATCTGTAGCTCCTCTCGACACATGCTCCAGTGCGACGGGCATTCACTGACAGCCTGGCTCAGTGCTGATGCGTACTTCCTGCATGCCACCAAAGGACTAGGCTACGTGGAGGCGAGTTACCTTTACACCCCTAGAGAGGATGCTTCCTCCAGGCCAGGGTGGAGATCTTAGCAGGGTAGCAGTGTATGGAAGCTCGCATGGCGGCTGCCTGCACCATGCCTAGCCTGTGAATAAATACAGGACTTCAGTTTCCATTGCTGCAAGTCCTCTTCACAGATACAAATTCAACCATGCACAGAGAAAAAGGAAATCTGACTCCACGACCCACAACGGATGCCTGCTTTCTATTCTGGTGAACCACTGGCGGGGAGAATTCATGTCAAGTGACACCTGAAAGACCAAGTCCCTGAAACCTACAGAAATGGTCCCACTGGGCTAATGGCAACTGTTGCGCCTTACTGCTCTTTTCCAGGAAAAACTGACCTTCTAGACCACAGAAAATGACACTGGTAGCTGCTAAACTAGTACCAACTCAGAGACCAGAGCTGTCCAACAGTTTATCCATCAAAAAAGCCAAGGAAGCGGTTTGTAGCTCATACCTACCAATATTCTGCAGACATTAACTGTAACTTATCCCACTAAACGGAATGCATTTCGGTACTTACTCCCCGATTTTCTGAAGTTCACCTCCTCTTCCAGTGTAGAGCGTCAGGCATCCTTTCCACATGGACGCATACCTAGAGCAAAGACACAGGAATTTACTGGCTGTAAGTCAAACTCCAGGCTGCAGTTTTTTGAATAGGAAGTCCAGCTGTCTGTTTACTATGGTAAATCAAATACAATAAATCTAGCTTTAACTTGTTACTAAGAAAATGGTTGGTAAGTCGTGACACTGCTATGTAAATTACAACCCTAGAAAATAACAGACTTTTTGTAAAGCATGTATTGCTATACATAGGTGACATTGTTAATTACCACAAGAGTTTTGAACAGAAGAGATCTAAGGATTTTATTTTTTTCAGCCATAAGCTACATAAAATTAGCACCTTAATATTAATACTCCCTCTTACCTTCTGACATTGCCTAGATTGACAGCAATGAAACAGTTTTCCTTCTGCAACTGGAAGGCACAGGTTCTGGTGTTACTGAAAATTTGGTGGAATCTAACCCAACTTCTAAATTTGGAGGCACGAACCTTTTCTCCACCTGCCTTTCCAACTTTGCAACATTCAACACCAACCAGGCAGAATGACTGTTTACTCTGAGCAAATGTTACAAAAACTCAGTCCAAGGTTTTACGGTTTCTCTGGAACTACCACGGTAACTTTTGTGTGTGTGTGGGCTGGCACAGCATGTGGTGCCGGGCATCGAACCACAGTCCCTGCAGCCACCTAAGCTTTCTTAAGGAGGTGCTTTAGATCACTGAACCATCCTCCCAGCCCCGCCCCCATTTTTTTTTTTGAGGTACTGAGCAGAACATATTAGGGAAAAGAAAGCTCCTGCCCGAAGAGGGACAGGAGGGGGGTCCCAAGTGGGTGTCCCCCAGAAACCACAGTAACTTCTATGACTTTTAAAATGACGCAGCTAAATAGCAACCAAATATAGCCTCGGTTCTAAAATTCCCTAATTTGAAATTTCACAGATCTCTTTTTAGTAAGGATTATTAAAGGCTCTACTAGTCACTATTCTCACGCTATACAAATAGTTTCCAAGAAAGCACACACATAAACATTTCACCTTTCTATAGCAAATATGAATGCAGATTTGGGGAAAACACTCCAGCGATTACAGCTCCAACAGTGAACTTTCACTTGTTTACGAACTGAAGACTACTGAGATCAGTTTTATAGGTACTACAAACATGCCAATTTTCCAAATCAGCCATCAGTTTAGATGTTACGCATGCTCATTTTCCAAAGTTATTTTTCGGGCCCGCCAGACAGCTCAATGGACTAAAGCGCCTGCTTAGGCAGGCACAAGGACCCAGGTTCAAGAGCCAGACCTGCCCCTGGGACAGGCTGCGATAGGAATTGAGACTGGGCATGGTGGTGTGCGCCTGTAATCGCAGCACTTGGGAGGCTGAAAACAGGAGGATCACTAGGAGTCCGATCTGTGTAGTGAGACCTTGTACACCCTCTACTAAACACATTTAAAGCAACGTTACTTTTTTTTAGATTTAGCCCGAATCTAAGGTCCTAAAAGGAGGCCAGAGCCAACGCTGTGTGTTCTTTTATGTAAGGTACACGCATTCCCACTCTACAGAAGTAACTATGATGTATGGAGGTATACTGACTTCCCTGACTTCAGTGAAGTAGGAAACAAAGCTTTGTTGGTTTTGAGTTTTTTAAGGTTGTGATCCCGGCTAACTGTACTCCTTAGGTACTACAGCTACTGAGTTTAGTTTTCAACAGACTAAATTTTTAATGGGAAAATTACAGAATATGAAATACTTGAAATGAGTTACTGCTTTACTAAACCACGGGATAGAAGACAATTCTGGGAGCAAGAAGAGTTTAATTATGCTAATCCTCACCACACCCTCCTGGGTAGGAATTCTCTTCTGTAAGCTAAAGAAAGATGTGGAAATTTAAAAGACATCAATTACTGTCATAATGAGTCAGTGCACGAAAATAAAATGTCTAAGTCCTGACTGTCATTTCCTGCTTTGCTGATTCGCTACCTCACTTCCTGAATGTTGCAAGGCCTGTCTGATAGCATCAACCAGCTCTAGGCTCCCGCAGCACAGCACTCCTGAGATTCTCAGGTCAACACCAAGCTCCACCTCCCTTTCCCATAGCTACGCTGGATACATTATCATGACCCTACTGACCACAGAAACTTCCAGATCACTCCTTAACCTTTTTTCTTCCTACAGTTTGGTAATTTTTTTAAACCAGTCGAGTAAACAAAAGTGCTAAATTATCTCTTGCAAAGCCATTAGTCTGCCAGTTAACTCTTTTGGATGGAGGTGCCATCAATGTCCTGCCAAACACTTTCTGTGTGTCATTTCATTCTGGTACAACCATGACCTTACAAAAGAAAACAAAAAAATCGTTTTCAAGGATGACTCTTCCAGATAACTTTTTCTGAGTACAAATTTGACACACACACACACACAGAAAATGTTGCTGGGCGTGGTGGCGCACGCCTGTAATCCCAGCACTTGGGAGGCTGAGGCAGGAGGATTGGTGCGAGTTCAAGACCAGCCTGGGCTACAAAAGTGAGCTCAAGGCCAGCCTCAACTGCATAACGAGACCCTGTCTCAAAAAGACAAAAAAAAAAAGAAAGAAAATGTTAAATTCTGCACATTTTCATTTACGTCCACATCATCTAAAAAAAAAAAAAATACTGGCAGATTCTCAAGTCATTAAAAAAGGAAAAGATGGAAAAAAATGAATATCCTCAATCAAATGACTTACTAAAAAGAGAAACTACAGACTGTTCAAACTAAGCAAAGACACTCACTCCCAGGTGCGTGTGTAGAGCTGTAACTCGCCAAGTGTAAGAAGAGGGGTGGATGTGGTGCCTGAAAGGAACTGCTTGTCCCCACGCAGTCAGCACCCCTGTAGGTCAAAGAAACTCGAAACTTTTTGTGTGGGCGGAAAAAGTCCTGGAACTTTAGAACTTGGGTGCCCCGGGGGAAGTCGTGGGTACGCCAGAACTCGCCGATCGGCCCCAGGCAGTTCTCGCACTCCTCCCCTTTCCGTGCACACCTACCCTCGGGTCAACCGAATAATATCCCCGGGCTGTATGAGGCCTCCGATCTCATCCCACACGGAAATAGTGATGCTGCCCGTTTTATCTGCCACTTTGCAGGATCTCACTTCGTGGCCGTCTTTGGTTTTGGTTACGCGTCCTGCGGAGAGGGAGAAACCGAGAGCGGAGGGCATCTTTAGAGGCGGCGGTGTCCAGCTGTGCAACCCCCCCCCCGCCCGTCCCACAGCTGCAGGGCGGGGCCGGCCGGGCTCGTGGGGGAGGGGGAAGGGAGCCCCGGCCGGGAGGGGCGGGTGCGGACCCCACTTACCTATCTCCAGCACAATAAAGACGACATTTAAGTTTTTCTGTCCGGGCTTAATATCTTTTATGAAAACGGGCAGGGCGCTGAGCCCGTTCATAACGATACAGGTGCGGGACCGGGGCGGGGGCCGGGGTACCGGGGCGGGGAAGGCCGCGGGGCGAAGGCGGTTACTAGGGACCAGGAGCCAACCCTGATGGCCCCGAGCCGGAGGGAAAAAACGCCACTTCAAAGGAAAAACGCGCAACTCTCGCCCCGCAGCGCCGCTCCCCAGTGAGCACTGCGAGCGGACAAAAGGACCAAAAAAACCCAAAGCAGTGAGGGGACAACTGTGTCCGAAGTGCCCCTCACACACACACTCGGGCGCTCGCCCCGTCCCGGTCCAGGAAGGGACCGACTGTGACAGCCCTAGAGCAGTGAACACGAAAGGACCGCACACGCCGAGTCCCAGACACCTACTGCCGAACGCGCCCGAGCCACGGTAAGACGCCCGGGACGCCCCGCCCCTTGTGACGTCACGCGACGTCGGCACGCCCGCCCTCGCAAGGGTCCGGAAACTAAGAGCGGAGGAGGACCCACAGCGCCCGCGCAGCCGACCTGGCTCATCCCCCGGGCTGTCAGCTAGGGCCACGCCTCCTCCACTGACCAATCCGCTGTCGGCTGGGCCGGCCACGTGATGCCATCCTGCTTCGCTCCGCCCCCTGCGCATCTAGCGTCTGCAGCTTCTGGGACGCGGGTTCTTGTGTTCCCTCGCGGAGCGCGCTTCCCGCTTGTCCTCTATCCTCCTGGTCACGTCGGTGGCCTTTGGGACTCAGTGGGTAGGAAAGCGAGCGATTAAGTGAGGCTGGGGCAACACACGAATGGCTGGCTCGGGATCACAGAGCAGGCTGTAGTGGTGTAGGGATCTGGGGCTGCGCGACGGGACTTTTCTGGCCCGATGGGAATGAGTGCAGTTCCCACAGTTGAGGCATTGTTAAATTGGGATCCAGAAAGAGGAGGTCGTTCGCCAGAGGCTTGTAAAGAGACAGGACTTCAACACTGATCAAACACACTGTGATGCCGAGCAGGTAGGCAGGAAGTTAGTTCCTTTGCACGCACCTCGCAATCCTGAGCTCGAACTATTAGAACAACTGGTTAACTTTCCTTATAATCACCTGGAAAGTGAAGCTAGGATCTCTGCCTCATCGAAGATGAAACTCGTTCATCATTGTCCCACTAGTGCCTAGCAAATGCTAGATAGGGGCTCAGTATTTAACCCTCATCAATTTCCTTTCTGAAAAAGGAGCAGTAGCTTAAACTGTGATGATCAACTCCTGCCCTACACCCTATGTGGGGAATGCTAATTTGAATCCCCATTTTATAGATGAGAAAATTGACCAGAGAGTGCATAGAGGGGTCAGCCTAAATTTTTGAATCTAGACGTTCGTTATTTTTCTTTTCTTTTTTTTTTTTTTTTTTTGTCTTTTTGAGACAGGGTCTTGCTATGCAGTTCAGGCAGGCCTCGAGCTCACTTTTGTAGCCCAGGATGATCTCAAACTCGCACTGATCCTCCTGCCTCAGCCTCCCAAGTGCTGGGATTACAGGCGTGCACCCCCAGGCCCCGCTAAAATCTTTCTTTCTTTCTTCCTTTCTTTATTGTAGGACTGGGGATCGAACTCAAAACCTTACACTTGCCAGGCAGGTGCTTCTGCCACTGAGCTGTCTCCCCGACCTTTGAGCTTACTTTTGTAGCCCAGGATGGTCTTGAGCTTGCAGTGATACTCCTGTCTCAGCCTCCTGAGTGCTCGGGTTACAGGCATTCGCCACCATGCCCAGCCTAGACATTCTTGACTTAAACTGCAGTGGTGGGAATTTTTAAGAGTCCAAAATAGACTGAAGAAATAAAATAGCAGCAGATATATAATAGACTTTAAAGAATCCTCAGATTATCTTCCCAGTCAGAAATGTTGGGAAGAATGTCAGAGAATTTGCATATCAAAAGCATGCAAGATTTCTCCTTTCTAAATATTTTAAGATAAACCACCACTTCCCCAGCACTGGGGAGGCTGAGACAGGAAGATTGTTGTGAGTTCAAGATCAGCAGGGGTTATAAATTAAGCTCAAGGCCAGCCTGAACTGCACAGCAAGGCCCAGTCTCAAACAGAAAGAAAAAAAAAAAAAAAAAAAAAAACCCACCATTTCCCAAATATCATCAAACAAGCAGCATAAATGTATTAGTGCCCTAGAAGATCGTTTCAAAAACAATCACAACATTAATAAGAGACGAGACATTCTTAAGGAGGCAGAAGTTTTTGTCTCATAGATAAGCCTTAGAGTGCCAAAGACATTGATGTAATACTGGAATGCAGGATGAAGTAGTAGTATGAGCTTGATTTCAACATCAAATCAGAATACGTAATTAGGCAGGACTGTGGCCAGCCTTGGCTCTCTCATCTTCTCATCCAGATAAGATCCTTGGATTCTAGCATGGTTGTCTGAAGGTCATTTCCACTGGCTATCCTCAGAGCTACATTTTTAAATGTAGGCGAAGTACTCTCATAGAAACAGTATTTAGATAAGATCTTTTTAAAGGTTTGAAGCACTTTATAAAAAATGATGACTACAAAGGGAACCAGTTAAAAATGTTGAACTGTCTTGTGGCCAAATTTGGGCACACACAAAAGAAACAGCCATCCTAAATCCTTGCTTTTCCAGAAAGCAGATGAGGTAGTGCTGCCTAGCACGATTATACTAATACTTTCTAAAGAGGAACTAGAAACTTGTAGAGAGCAGAAGCGAGTGCCCAGCGCAATGGCCCAGCCCTACCTGACTCGCCCTCTCCCAGAACTCAGCTGAACATCTGCTTCCTTCCCTATTCACTCAGCAGTTCTCAGAAAGGAAATGGCAGCCATGTGTGTTCTCATTCGCCAAAACAGAAAAACAAGAGTGTGGCCGGGCATGGTGGCGCACGCCTGTAATCCCAGCACTCGGGAGGCTGAGGCAGGAGGATTGGTGCGAGTTCGAGACCAGCCTGGGCTACAAAAGTGAGCTCAGGACCAGCCTCAACTGCATGGCGAGACCCTGTCTCAAAAAGACAAAAAAAAAAAAAAAAAAAAAGAGTGTGGCCAGAACTTCTGCGTGGATTAGCTGGTTTCAGCTACTCCCAAGTCACTCCTTAAGGGTGGTGGCGGGTAGAAGCAGAGAGGAGTATGGAGAACTGCCCTGCACACAGCCCTTCCTGGAAGTGCCCTTCAGTGAAATAGACACAACTCGGCCCACCCAGTAGGGCATGAGGACTCCATTACTGATGTGGCAGCATATGCATAATACTCCTTCAGTCTGCTTCTAAAGCTGTTTGTGTTTGGGGGTTTTCCTTTTTTCTTTTCTTTTTGAGACAGGGTCTCGCTATGCAGTTCAGGCTGGCCTTGAGCTCACTTTTGTAGCCCAGGCTGGACTCGAACTCACACTGATCCTCCTACTTCAGCCTCTCAAGTGCTGAGTTTACAGGCATGCACCACCACAACCGGCTGCATTTTTTTTTTAACTGCCAAAACATGGACTTATTCTAAGACTCCTCTTTATGCACTGAATTTCAACACAGCTTTGCATAAGAGGGTAGTACTATGGTAGAGCAGGACATCCATCAGAATGTTCTATACAGAGACAGTTCTGGTTATCTAGGTCCTCGTTAATAAACACTTTTCTATCAGTTTTCTCCAGAACTCACACATCCTCCCAGGTTTTGAAGGTTGCTGGTATTACCAACTTCATTTTCACTTTGTACTATTCTTACACTTTTGCACCAATAACACAGCACACCGAGTAATGTTGGATACCAGACCAATATTCGTGTGGTGAAATTTAAGAATAAAAGTTTTAACAAGAACCACAGTGATGGGCCAGCCAAATAGCTCAATGGATTATAGCACCTGCAAGCAGGTGCAGAGGGCCTGCCGTGCCAGCCCCACCTCCCGAAATCCCAGCACTTGGGAGGCTATAAACAGGCAGATCAATATGAGTCCAATCTAGTAGGGGGACTGAACACCCTGTAGACCCTTGCCTGAAATAGCAAAAAAAAGAAAAAGAACCACAGTGTTCTTATATAGACATAATCCACTGTATAACATAAGAGGCAAAGTAAAAAAAAAAAAGGGGGTCGGGGAGGAAGGGGTCTTAATCTGTTAAAAAGATTTCACTGAAAGCAGTAGCCACAAGGGGGTCCGGTGGGATGGCTCAGTGGTCTAAAGCGCCTGCTTGGGAAAGCTTGGGTGGCTTCAGGGACCGCGGTTCAATCCCTGGCACCACATGCTGCACGAGCCCTGCCCTCAGGGTGGGCTGAGCCAGCCATAAAAATGAGTGAATAAACAAAGGTTCTGAAATAAGAAAAAAATGAATAAAATATAAATAAATAAATAAATAAATAAATAAAAAGAAAGCAGTAGCCGTGCAAATCATGATTTCAAAGTATTCCAACCTCGAGTTAAACATTTAAATAAAGTCACTTTTTAGGACAAAGAACTTACTTTAAAGAAGTCATTGGATGTATCAGGAGAGAAAATAAATG
Organism: Myocastor coypus; assembly: GCA_004027025.1. Lineage (NCBI taxonomy): Eukaryota > Metazoa > Chordata > Mammalia > Rodentia > Myocastoridae > Myocastor > Myocastor coypus. The sequence goes on along the minus strand of PVJA010045672.1, from coordinate 3,677 downwards.
CTCCATTAATAACTTCCTTCTGCTATAGACCAGACATTTGATACTTACAAGCACCTCACACTTAACATGTTAATGTGTATGAAGTGATGGTTCTCACTTTATAGCATGTTGGGAACTGGGATTTAAAATTAACATACATGGGGCCCGGCTGGATGGCTCAGTGGTCTAAAGTACCTGCTTGGGAAAGCTTGGGAGGCTTCAGGGACCGAAGTTCGATCCCCGGCACCACATGCTGCGCCAGCCCTGCCCTCGGGGCAGGCTGAGCCGGCCATAGAAATGAGTAAATAAGCAAAGGTTCAGAAACAAGAAAATAAATAAATAAAATTAAAAAAAATAAAAAAAATAAAACTAACATACATGCATAGCAAGACCCTGTCTCAAAAAGACAAAATAAATAAATAAATATAAAATAAAATAAAATAAAACTAACATACAAAGCCGGGTGTGGTGGTGCACACCTATAATCCCAGCATTCGGGAGGCTGAGGCAGGAGAATCAGTGCGAGTTCGAGACCAGCCTGGACTACAAAGGTGAGCTCAAGGCCAGCCTGAACTGCACAGCGAGACCCTGTCTCAAAAAGACAAATAAAGCCAGGCGTGGTGGCTCACACCTGTAATCCCAGCACTCGGGAGGCTGAGGCAGGAGGATTGGTGTGAGTTCGAGACCAGCCTGGGCTACAAAAGTGAGCGCAGGACCAGCCTCAACTGCATACCGAGACCCTGTCTCAAAAAGACAAAAAAAAAAAGACAAATAAAATAAAGAACACATGTCCCACTTGGAGGATAACAGATTACAGATAATATGCCCAAGCCCATCACTGTGGGGAAAATGAACAAAGATGCAAGCCGGCAGGTACCAGGATTGCCACCAACAGCCCGTGATGAGGTGAAGACTCGGTGACAATCCCCAGGAGCTGCTGATACCATGAAAAGAGTCCTGACCACCGCACCAGTGAAGTCGGATGAAGACCTCCATGGTCTTTAGGAGCTCTCTAGGTACTAACAATGCACGGTTAACTTTGAGAACCACAGCAGATTATTTCAAACTAATTTTCTTTGTTTTCAAGATATTTATTAATACCCTGGAACAGTGAGTGTTGGTGCTGTACTAGTTGGGGAAACTGTGAGAAATTTCTCAGGGATCAAACTACTGTTTTAGACTTTGGATAATGTATATTGTAAAGTTGGGAATTTGTTTTTTTTTTTTTTTTTTTTTGTCTTTTTGAGACAGGGTCTTGCTATGCAGTTCAGGCTGGCCTTGAGCTCACTTTTGTAGCCCAGGCTGGTCTCGAACTCGCACCAATCCTCCTGCCTCAGCTTCCCAAGTGCTGGGATTACAGGCATGAGCCACCACACCCGGCTTGTAAAGTTGGGAATTTGGAAGCAACTTATGTCTCTCATTCCCCTGTGTAAAGGTATGAAACATCACTCATTAGTTTATGCAGCATATCGGCCTCGAACACCTCCATGTGGCAGCGCCGGAAGTGCGTCAGTGAAAGATTCCCGAGCTCCCTGCCCTCAGGACCTTGTACTCTAAGGGAGTAGACAGTAACGTTACGGGTGCCAGCTGGGGGGTTGTCACGGACAACAACGGAGCTCCTCAAGCAAGCGAGCTTCACAGCGAGTTGTAGACCATGGTCAGGAAAGGCAGCATTTGGGTGAAAGCCCAAAGGAGGGCACCCATGGTGCAGACTTTTTGCAGAAGCCAAAGGAAGCCTGCAGAGAGCCGGGTGTGGTGGCACACGCCTGTAATCCCTGCACCTGGGTGGCTGGAGCAGGAGGGTCAGGGTAAGTTCAAGACCAGCCTGGGCTACAAAAGTGAGCTCAAGGCCAGCCTGAACTGCATAGCGAGACCCTGTCTCAAAAAGAAAAAAAAAAAAAACTGAGGCTGAAGCAGGGAAGCAGCAGAGTGGTGAGCTTAGGGGACACGTGTCCACGTTCACTCTTGTCTGAGTGAGGTGCTACGAGATCATGCCAGTGTGGCTTCCAAAGTTGTGGTCCAGACAGGCAGGAATCTGGTGACTGCAATGGGGAGAGCCCCGTGCGCAGCAGCGTGGGGAGAGGGGGCAAGACAGGAGCAATTTTAGCCACCGCAAGGCTGGAGGGACACAGGAAGCGAGTGGCGTGCCGGAACACGAGTGAATCAGAGGTTTCTGGAAAGGGCGGAATCGCTGACTGCTGCAAGATCAGGTGAGCTGTGACAGGGTCGACCATCGGATGAGCAGTTAAGAGCGCCGGGGACCTTGCCAGCGGGGGGGTTGGAAGGTGCACAAAATAATGTGAAGCCGGAGGGGCATGAGGAGGAGTGCGGTGTGATCGCTGGAAACACATTCCAGTCCATGAGTAGGTGAGAGGGGACTGGAGCTGGAGTCCTGGCGGGGTGGGTGGAGCAGACAGAGACAGGTGACCCCTCTGGTGGCTTGCGGGAGGGCGGCTCTCTTCTGCTTGGTGCTGTTCTGGGCACAATAAGCAGGAGGATTAGCGTGGAAAGGGACAGGGAGGAGGGGCTGGGCTCTGAAAGGTATGAAGTAGTGATGGGGGGGGCCGGACAACTCGGTGGGCTAAACCACCTGCTTAGGCAGAGCCCGGCGACCGGGGTTCGATCACTGGGCCTGCTGTGCCGGCCCCACTCCCGGGACACGCTGAGACCGCACTTGAGACTGGGCATGGTGGCGTGCACCTGTAATCCCAGAGCTAGGGAGGCTGAACACAGGCAGACCACCATCACTCCGATCTAGTAGTGAAATTCTGTAGACCCTATAGTAGATACATTACCAAAAACAAACAAATGAAATAGTGATGGGGTGCTGTAGGGGAGCACACAAACTAGGGAGACGCAATACAGTCTTGGAAGTAGACTACAGTCTCCGGAAGGCAGTTAGTGGCCAGGGCAAGGTAAAGCCAGCACACAGGCCCAGGCTTTGGGTCCAACTTCCAGTCCGTTCATCAGTGAGCGCTCAGGAGATGCTGTGCGTTGGGTGTAACCAGTGCTGGGATTTTGGCCAATGATGGTGACCCAGTTTTCTGCAGTCTATGTTGTGCAGACTTCTGGGTTGTGGTTTGCCCTTTCCTTTTATCTGTATTTTAGAAACTGTATTTTGAAGCTGGGCATGGTGGCACACGCCTGTGATCCCAGCACTTGGGAGGCTGAGGCAGGAGGATTGGTGAGAGTTCAAGACCAGCCTGAGCTGTGAAACTGAGCTCAAGGCCAGCCTGAACTGTACAGCGAGACCCTTTCTCAAAAAGACAAAAAAAAAAAAAAAAAGTGTATTTTGAAATGGTCGAATCCCTTCTTTTTTCTATTTTGTTGCTTTTATGTGTGAGGTAGTCCTTCTTCATAAAGAAATAATCATTTTCTGAATCATCTCCAATTTTCTATGGTTGAATTTTTAAATCATTAATCTATCACTAGATATGATGTGATGCAAATCTCTAATAAAATGTGCATCAAAAAGGTATTTTCCCAGTGTTATTTATTCTAAAAAATAACATCCTCAGATTTGTAGTTTATTTAAAATCATATCCTTTTCTATTTAAAAACAAAACTGTTTCGAAGGTATCATTCACTTCTAGCTTACTGATTTCTCTGTCTACTCTCACAGTATGTACCAAGCTGTAAGTATGGTATACTTATTTATATTTATAATTCTCCAGAGCCGGGTGTGGTGGCGCATGCCT
>PVJA010045670.1:0-15517 GCA_004027025.1 Myocastor coypus | reverse complement strand
AAATAAGATTGGTCAGGGTAAAAGTCATTCAGAAGGTGAGAGGCAGCAAAGACTTGAAGAGGTTGGCGGTGCTGGCCATTTGAAATTCTGGGGAAAAGTGTTTGGGCCCCAGGGACAAGGAGCTGCTAAGAGAGCATGCTTGGAGTGTGATATTGACAAGGGCCAACAGGAGGGCTGCAATAAGAGACTCTAGGAAAATAGAGGAATATTTTTTTTTCTTCAAAGTTTGACTACTTTATCCAAGATGTGTTTGTTTGTTTATTATGTATTTGGTACAGGATCTCACTATGCAGCTCAGACTTGTAGTGATCCTCTTGTTTTCAGCCTCGTAGGGCTGGATGACAGGCATGTGCTACCATGCGTGGCTTTGGTGGCCAGCTCAGCACGCCTGGGGATGGGACGGGAGTAGCCATGTGGTGTTGAGGATCGAACTCCAGTTCCTGTGCTTGCCTCAGCAGGCATGTAGTCTGATGAGCTATCTCGCTGGCCCTTCCAAGATGTGTTTAGTCTCTCTCTTTTTTTTTTCTTGTGTGAGAGGCACCCAATCATCAGTGGCTGGATTTCTTTTAAAAAGTTTAAAACTTTCGTGGAGATTAGCTGAGCATGATTCTGTCTCTTGACAAGATGGCCCGCTGAACTCTCTTGCGGTTCCAAACTCCTGACAATGGGAGTACTGAGTCTTGAGTTGTAGCAAGTTGTTTCTATTTCACAGCCAGATCTATGCATGCTGTTTGCACGGTGTCAAACAGGGAGGCCTGAGCAAGTGATGCGCACCAGCTCACTAAGACACTGGCAATCACGGCTCAGGAGAGAAAACCCTGGGCAGAGTTACTCACAAAACGTAGCTCAACAACACAGACATTGGCAACCGGTTCCCCCCGCCCCCCTTACAGGAATGGTGCTCTTATTTAGTGTTTAGGTTAAGGGGAAAGCTATAAATGGTCACCCTGGAAATTCATTGCAGGCATCTGTCTGATCTACTCCACAGAGAGACATCAACTTAATGAAAAATAATTTATATCTTTAAGATGGAAGTTTTTACCACAAATCCAACAAAGAGAAATTAAACAGAGGCCACCTCTACCTAGTCAATTAATATAACATTTGTCTCTAAATCGCATCCCTTGTAAACCTTATTCATGCAGAGCTTGTTCTCGAAAAGGGATTTGCTTAAGAAGCCAGGTGCTGAGTGTTTCAGAAGTTACTTTTCTGTGTTTGAGCAGCTAAAGTAATCTGAGGAGCATGTTGGAAGAAAGAAAGAGCACTCTTCAGGGTCTGTTAAAAATTAGCAGTCTTTGTACTGTATACAAGTACAATCTGTAAAATATCACATTCCTGAAAGGTGGATTACTGAAAGTTTGAAACTATCTAAACACAGTACATTGAGCATTCTCATATGTTAAAATTATTACACTTATTTTCCCACTCACAGAACTCTCTTTCTCTGTCTGTCTGTCTTTCTGTCTTCCCTGTCTCTGTGTAAAAGAGACAGAAAATTCTTGAAATTAAGGTAAATCTTAGTGATGGCAAGATAGCTCAGGGAACTAAGCACCTGTTCAATCCCCTCATGCTGCACCTGCCCTACCCCTGGAGGCACTGAGCCGGGATCGAGTCCGGGTGTGGTGGTGCATGCCTGTAATTCCAGCACTGGGCACTGAAAATAGGAGCATCACTATGAGTCTGGGCTGTGTAGTGAGACCCTGTACCAAATACATTAAATTCTTTTTTTTTAAAAGTCTTTCTTGACATGCGACAAATTCATCAGATACATGACAAATCTTTTTCAGAATTGTGCTCTACAGGGCGAAAGCATTTATGCTCCTCTAGCAGGCCCTGGGCTCCAAAAGCTCATTAGTTCATGTAGAACTGACGGCTACACCAGAAATAAGTTCCTTGGGCCTCCAGTGTGCAGTTTGTTTCTTTCTGAGTACATTTCAAGGCTGTCTTTTGAGCTGTTTGCCTTTCTGCTCCTTGAACTCCCTGAAGCAGCTCACTGCAGCAGAATGGCTCTCACGTGTCTTTCTATTTTCTCTTCTCCTGTGCCTTTCTGGCCGGCTCCTGGGCAGTGTGGCCCTGGCATGAGGTAGCTGCTCAGGTGACTCAGAGTCAGGCGACCCCTTCCCTTTTGCAGCTGAGATTTCCTGGTGTCTCCCCACATGGCCTACCACAGTGAAGACAACAAGAAAGAACCAAACAGGAAATCACTTCTTTCTTTAAGTGAAACAAACCCTAAATATGACTTAAATACCTGCCATTTTGGAACCAAGGGCGAGATGCCTCAGGAACCAAAGCCAAAGGGGTCCTGGGGGGACCAGCTGGAGGGCAGGGCTGGATGCTGTCCCAGGCGGTGCTTCCCGAGCCTCCTGCCTCCTCAGCAGCACATCATTTTGGCAGCAAACATTCAAACTCCAGATTGATGCATGGCTAATGGCAGAAGCTTGTGGAAATCTCCACTGACATTCCAAGAGGCCAGCTCAAGGGTAAAAACTGAGAGACTTCTCTTTGAACATCTTGGAAACAAATGACAGATGAGTGCTGCGTCTGTTATTAAAGTCTGACATGAGATTTCTTCTATCCTGGACACTAAACAAACTAGAGGAAAGAGAAGAAAAGATCCAAATACAACTTAGGGACGCAAAAGGAACAACTTGAATTAATAAGATTAGGCAAGGGCTCAAAGGTACATCGATGGATGAATTCTGTAGGCACAGGATCAGATGAAATATGTATATTTAAGCCTTCTAAGCCTCTGAATTCCGTTGCTGTTGAAATGCTGTCAGAAGAATGGAAAAAGCATGGTTGGAAGTTCTGTGGAAGCCAAGGGAGTAGAAATTTTCGGGGCCAGCAGGCTGAACTCATCTCAGATATGGGAAATGAAGAGCAAAAGGAGTCATGTTTCCACATAATCCTGTGGAGAACCCAAGCACTGTGGCCTCCCCCTTCATCTCTGTAGCCACCATATGGGATCAATATTAATGATGATGATAGTCCTTGGCCACTGTGATATCTCTCCTTAATATCCTTCAGATTTGACATGGGACTGGGGTGGGGTGGGAGAGTAGAATAGGAGGAGGGAGAGAAAGAGATCATCGGGCATGAAAGAGGGTAGTGAATATCAAACAAACCACAAGAAGGCAAAAAGATTGGATTCCTCTGAGAAGTTTCAACATTTCCAAAGTAAGTAAGCTAGAGAAACCTCACCAAATGTGCCACACTTAATTTAAGGTAGGAAAGAGGAAGTTTCCTTTATATTGTGCTTTCTGAATGCTAAAATAAGTTTCTGATGGGTCTTTTTGCAAAACTACTGTAATTCTTAATATCTCAACTTGCTTAAATTTACCACTTCAGCAGGACACATACAACAAGGTTGGTGTGTCATCATAAAAGGAAAAACTGCTTTGGGAAACTGAAGATGCAGATTCTTGCCACTGATTACGTGTATGCCTTCGGCAACTGAGTAACCTATCTGGCTGGCATGCTCTTGTCTATAAAGTGAACATTTGGCCAATTGATCCCTCAGTAGCCTCTGAGTTCAAGAATTTTCTTTGTGGCTGGCTCAGCTTACCCTGGGGCAGGGGTGGGCTGGCATGACATGTGGTGCAGGGGATTGAACCACCATTCCTGCACTCGCCTATGCTTGCCTAAGCAGGTGCTTCAGACCACTGAGCTATCTCGTTGGCCAGAGTTCAAGACTTTTAAATTTCCCATGCTAAAAACTTTATGTTTATTTTATTCCTGCCCATCTGCATAGCTCTTACTTGGTTATATCCTGTGTCAACTTCCCCAAAATTCTCTAGAAAGAAAACTTCCTGTGTATCCCTTGTGCCTCTTGATTTCATTGGTGGAAAGGATACAACATATATTGCCAGCTCCACGTCTTCCTGTTCTTGCCTTTCTTCCGGGCATATGGCTTCTTTCTTTCTGCTCTTTATATGATCACCAGTAAGACCCAAGTAGAACACTTACAAAAAATAACAATGCAAAAGACAAAGACAAGAGAAAGGCCCAAAGGAGAACACAGGAAGGTGTGAGATAGAGTTTGGTGAGGGAAGAAATTACAGTCTCCAGGAGGAATGAACCTCACCCCCTGGGCAGCCCTTAGGATAAGAAAGGTTCCATAATTCCAGGTTCAACAGCTCTCCAGAAGCTTAAAATCTCCAAAAGGAACAGGGGGTGTTTTAACTGGACTAGCGGAGAAAACATACCCTATTTCTTCTTGAGCTCTTTGGGGCTTTATATTCTACAAAAAGAAGGAAGGGCCCTTGTATCTGACAATTTCTAAGGCAGAAGTGGGATTCTTGGCCATAAGAAAGGAACCCCAAGTGAGCTTGCCATGGGAAATTGGGGTGGTGTCTCCCAATACCTCCTGGTACCTAAGCAACCCGACTCCTGAGGAGCTGCAAACCCATGAATTGTCTAGCATAGGGTCCATGAATAAAGCTCGCAACAGCACTACTCAACTCATTTCCCGGACTCCAGCTGCTTTCACCCTCAGGGCTGCCACCGCAGGAGGTGGACACACACACATAGCCTGTCCTGTTGCGACAGACTTGATGAGAGGAATGAGGCTAGATTTCAACAGAGACACCCTTGGCGGCTGCGTTCAGCAGCCCTGCTCAAAGTCTTTCTTACCAAATTATTGTCCAGATAATTCTCAAAGTGCTAAAACCAGGCAAAGCTCCAACTGCTGTCTATTAACCAGAAACTCCGCACCACAGAGAAGCACCAGGTAGCTGTGTGCACAGAGATCACATTGGTGTGGTGTGATCCTGGTCTCCCAGGAGAAGCAGCACCACTCTGGAGAAATCAGTCTTCCTCCTTTAAATCTCCTGTAACAGTGTACTACTCTTGGCAAAACTGAGCTGTGACAAAAATCAGGAGTGGCTGGCCACGGCTGGGTGGAAAGAACAAGGAGGCTTTCGGGCCTTGTATGATTTGAGTGCTGGTTCCACAGGTGTGTTGGGTGTCTGAAAATTTTCTGGAGCAGCATGATTATGATTTTTGTGATTGTGTGTGTACATTGTGATTCAGTGTTAAAAAGTTTCCCTTGAGAGCCAGGCATGGTGGCACACGCCTATAATCCCAGTACTTGGGAGGCTGAGGCAGGAGGATTGGTGTGAGTTCAAGACCAGCCTAGGCTACAAAACCAGCCTGAACTGCCTAGCAAGACCCTGTCTCAAAAAGACAACAACAAAAAGTTTCGTTTGAAAAATTGCCTTTCTTGAAGAGAGTGGTTTTGTTTTTGTTCACTGCTCTGTCCCTTGCTTTGAGGACAGTGTCTGTCTCATGACAATTGCTTTAGGCTGCGGTCCTGGAAGATTAGGGGTGTGGTAAGGGAAGCCTTTCTGGGCCACAGCTGGCCGCCTTCTTCCTGTGTCTTCATGTGGCGCAAAGGCTTAGGGCTCTCTGGGACCTCTTTAGAGGAACCTATCCACCTTTGTGACCTGTCGTCTCTCAAAGGCTCTACCTCCTAACATTATCACATCGAAGGTTTGAATTTTGATATATGAGTTTTGGGGAGACACCTTCATCCTCTCCATCACTATGACTATTAAAATATTTATTAAATAGCACAATCCAGGAAAATCGGTACCTGTCATAACCCACAGGAAATAAACTGTAGAGTTCCATATTCTGTTATTGTGATTATAGTTTCCTATTTAAGAAAAGAATTTTTAAAGTTTTATTTTTCCCCATCTTGCAAAGCACAGAGGCCTCTGTTTCCATTGAATGTGAATAAAAATGAAATTTGCTTGACAAAAGAAATAAAATTAAAAAAAAATATTTGTTGAATGAAGAGAGAGAAACTGCTTTTTTTTTCTGGTGTCCTAACTCCTAACATCTGTTGCAGTCCTTCAGAAATGCTGGCTTCTGGACAAGGCCTCACTGGACACATGCCATTTACAGATGTCAGTTGTGACAGTGTCTCAGTGTATGCCCTGGCAAGGGAACTCAGCTGACAGGTGTTTGGTCTTTTGTGATTTAAGTTCTCTAAAGTGTAGGATAAATTTTAGAGCCTCGATAAACCATTGCTAATATCCATGCAGCCATCTGTGCCCACATTCTATGGGGAAGAAAATCTAGACCTTGAGGAGGCCCAGCTGCTCCGAGAAGGGCTGTCCAGATGGGGCCTTCCTGCCGCAGTTGGGGAAACAGTCGGATTCCCTGGCTTTCACATGTTTTGTTGTTTATCATGGCATTTATTTATTTATGTATTTTAATGCATTTGGTATAAGGTCTCACCATGCAGCTTGGGCTCATAGTGATCCTCCTCAGCACTGGGATTACAGGTATGCACCACCTGTCTAAGTGGCTGGCTCAGTGTCCCTAGGAGTGGGGGCTGGTACAGCATGTGATGCAGTGGATTGAACCTAGGTCCCTGTACGTGTCTAAGTAGGTGTTTAGTTCACTGAGTTATCTTGCTAGCCCCATATGATTTATTTATTTGTTTGTTTATTTTTAATGAGCAGAACGTATTTATTGACGGAAAGAAAGCTCCTGTCCAAGAAAGAGAGGGAAGGGGGTTCCTGAGTGGGTGTCTCTGGGAAGCTGTCTCTTCCAGGGACTTTTATAGAGGAAAACCATGTGGTGAGCTGGATCTAAGGTTGTGGAGAAGACATGGGAACTGGCTTAGGTGGGTATGAGGTGGGACAAAACTATAGTCAACCAATGAGATTACAGGCACCATTGCTCACGTAAAATTGATTAAAATCTGGATCCAGTGAGAAAGCAAGTCACGTAGCAAGTGGGCATGGATACAGAGCAAGATCTCTTCCTGTTGGGCTTGACCTGGTGGCTCTTTCCAGGCTCTTTCAAGGTGATTGATACTTATTTAGCGTATCGATCCCTGATGCCCACCCTTAGGGAAGTATGTAGTTGCTTTTGTTTCATCTTGTCTTGAGATCTGGCCCATGGTGGAGGAGTGTCTGTCTCTCGCTGTAAAGACCATACGATATATTTAAATGTCCTGGTTTAAAAGTTGACTTTAAAAAAATCTCAAACTTACAGAGAAGTGTTGTGAGTTTGTATTGCCCACAACAAAGTAATTCTTGCACATAGCCATGAGACACCCCTCAAGAAATTAGCAGGGACAGGTCACTATGGTCAGAATGCCAAGCCCCCTTGTGATTCATGAATGAGCCCAGTAATGCCTTTTACTGCAGAAAGATCCGGTTGAGAGTCACACACTGCCACTGTATTGCGAATCCTGCCCTGTTGGCTGCTTGCAATTTGCAGCAACTCTGGAGTCTTTCCTTAATGTTCATGTCTTTTATACTTTTAAAAGATTAGAAGCCATGTGATTTAGCACAGTATCCCTCAGACTGAGTTACTCTGCTGTGTTCTCAGGATTAGGTTTTGGCCATTTGTCTTTGTAGGAAGCTGCAGTACATTCTTCCCTGCGTTTTTTCAGTAACATGACATTTTACTATATGCTCTGCCACGATTGATGCAACGGAGCCTTAGTTGCTCAGTGGACCCTTTTCAAACTGAACTCTGCAGCCGGGCGTGGTGGCTCACGCCTGTAATCCCAGCACTCAGGAGGCTGAGGCAGGAGGATTGGTGCGAGTTCGAGACCAGCCTGGGCTACAAAAGTGAGCTCAAGGCCAGCCTGAACTGCACAGTGAGACCCTGTCTCAAAAAGACAAAAAAAAAAAAAAACTGAACTCTGCATCCATTTGACATATCCTCATTATCCTTTGATTACTTTTTTCCTTTTTGACATAAGCTATTCAAATTATCTATTTCTCCAAAGACAGCCACACCCCTTTCTTCCTGTATCTTGCTTTATATAAAGAAAGCCTCAAGTTCACAACCATACCTCTTTTTCTAGTGACATCACTATGGCAGGATTCATGTTTTTAAAAATTGTACTCATAATATTTATATGGCTTTTTATTACTATGTGTTTCTGAGACATAATGTATGCAGTTATCATGGGGAATTGGTGTATATAATCATAACCGTGTTCTCCAACAGTGAAAGACCTGCCTTACATTATCTGCAACATGTTTGCCTGTATAATCTCTCTCTCTAGGCCTCCTTAGTAGGGTCCTTGCGCTGCTATGTCTCTAGGCCCCTGCGCTGCCCAACCACCTCATGAGCTCTTGGTCTGTAATAAGTCATGAGCAGATGCACACCTCACCCCACCTGGACTCTGACACCGAGTCAGGCTGCCCTTTTGTGAATGCGTTGGCTCCCTTTGACTGCCCTTGTATCTGCAGCCTCCTCCTCACCCTGCTGGGGCTCTGATACTACCTCAGAGCTACCTCCATAGGTGGAGCCCTCATCACATTGGGTCTTGAACACCCTACAGGGAAGAGAAGAGCTGAGACTTGGAAAGGAGAATAAGGGAAAGAGAGTTTCCTCCTTAGTCTTCGCCCAGAAGACTATGCTCAGCATAATTGTTTTAGGAGCATATTATGTTCTATTTAGATGGTTCTTTAATATCTTTTAATTTATAACTGAGAAAGAGATATCCTTTTTAAACTAATAAAGAGATCTGATTCCTCTTGACCATAGTTTCTTTAAAAAATGTGGACCGTATAAATCCTTCTGCTACTTCAAGTAGGCCTGGGCAAGCCATCTGAGTTGAAGGCAATGAAAGATTTGGACAACAATTCTAGTGACTGTAGGAGAAGGTTTTGCTTTGGTTTGTAGCTTCGGGTCAGAAGGATCACTGGGAAGTCCAGCTACCGCCCTTCCTTCTACCCAAGGGACCCTGGTCATACTCAAGAGCCTGTCCACACTGCTGCTGTGATGGAGATGAAGGGTGAGGAAGGCAGTGGAGTTCTATGTTCAGCCAGCAGCCTTGAGGATTGCACTAGAAAACCTCTCAGAGCCCTTCATCACACACACACACACACACACACACACACACACACACACACACACAAACCAGTGCACACTATCACTTCTTACCTTTATTGCTATCCTTGTCATTTTTCTTTCTCAGAAAGCCCCTACCCACTGGAGGTCACTCTGTAGGAGTTTGAGCTAGCTTTTGGGTCTCTCTTCCTATTTGGTCCCACGTTCCTGAGATAACTACAGTTTCAGCATCATTCTCAACTTTGTTTCCAGAGGTCATTCATGGTTAAGTTCTCCCCAAGGCTTGCCTGGATAGGCTGGAGAATGCTTTGTGTAATCTTTCCTATATTTAAAAGTTAACAGTTGTCACCTCGTCTGTGTTTATTCACTTCTTTCCAAGTCAAGACTTATGTAAAAATTTGACTTCTAGATATTTTTGGACTTCACCCCTGGGCCCCATCCTCAGGTTACATTGGGTCCATTGTCCTGGACTTTGGTTGTGCAGAACTTTGTCAGAACTTTGTCCACTTGCCATGTGATGCCTTCATTTCCTATGCACACTAGGTCCCATGACTTCATAAACAATGTCAGACTTATTCACCACTTGTAAGCCCAGAGCTTAGTATAGTGCCTTATGCATGGAGCTTAAAAATACTCACTCAACTAATATTTTTCTGAATATCTATGATAGGTCTTATTAACCTCACTTTATTTACTCTTTTTTCCAGTTTTTATTATTTATTAGAACGTGTTTGTATAAACAATACTGACAGTCCTTATGTGGAGTTGGTGGATGTACATAATGCACCTAAATTGCTTTTTTCATCCTTTTTCTCTTTTTGTTCATCTCTTGATCTTCTTCCCATTTGGGAAACATTTATCTCCCTACTTTCTGTTACCTATCTTTTGCCTTGCTCTTTATTTATATTTTAATTAAGAGATATCCAAAAGAGAAAGAGGTATCCTTTTAAACTAATAAGGAGAGATCTCTGGTTCCATATGATAAGGAGAGAAGCCATGTGACATTTAGGTTTGTGTGTCTGATTGATTTAACTTAACATTATGGTCTCAAAGTGTATCTGTTTTTCTAAAAAATGATTCAAATGTATACATCTTTGTGGCAGAATAGTACTCTGTTATGCATAGACACTACATTTTCTTTATTCATTCATCTGTACTTGGATGTATAAGCAACTTCCAAGATTTAGCTATTATGAGTTACCCTATTATAAACATGAGTATGTATATGTCACTGTAATATAATGCCTTTTACTTGTTTGGGAAGATATCTCCAAGGGAAATACCTGAGTTGAATGGAATTTGTAGTCTTAGTTTTTAAAGGAATCTTGGGGCTATTTTCCATAGTGGTTATATTACTTTACACTCCCATAAACAACATAGAAGGTTCCTTTCCTCTCACAGCCTCACCAGAATTTGTTACTCGATTTCTTGATGGTAGACATTCTTTGCGGGAATAAAGAATGGGATGGAATGGGATGAAATTTCAGTTTTGTTTTAATCTGCATTTCTCTAATGGCCAGCCATATTAAACATTTCTTCATATATTTATTGATCATTTGTACTTCTTCTAGTGCCTATTTCACTTGCTCATTTTAAAATTTATCTTTTGGTATCTATATATTTTAGTTCTTTATATGTATTCTAGATATACAGTCTAGATATTAGTCTCTGGCAAAAAGAGAAATACCTGGCAAAGATTTTTTTTTCCCATTCTGTACTGTCTTTTCACTCTGTTAATTTTTCTGTTCTCTGTGCAGGACATTTTTTAATTTTATGTAATCCCATTTGTTAATCCTTGGTACTATTTATTGTGCAAATGGCATTTCGTTCACCAAGTCCTTTCCTATGTCCATGACTTCAAGAGTATTCTCCAGCAGATTGTTTCTATTTAAATATTTATGTCTTTGATTCATTTTTATTTTATTTTAGGACATAGTAGGAGATACAGGACTAGATAACATCTTTTTGCCTGTGCATAACCAATTTTCCCAAAACACCTCACAAGGGAGTTATTTTTCCTTCAGCATATGTTTTGGCCCCCTGTCAAGAGCCAAAAGTCAAAGCACTGAGTGTGCCTGGAGCCCATTCTGCGTCCTGCTTTGTTCCATTGATCCTCATGTCAGTTTTTGTGTCAGTTTTCTTGTTGTTCCCTTGTAATATAACTTCAAAATAAGGAAGATGATGTTTCCTGCTTTGCTATTGTTGCATGGGATTGCTTTTGCTCTTCTGAGTTTCTTCTGGTTCATATGAATTTTAGGATTCTTTGCACTAGTTCTCTAAAGAATGATGCTGTTATTTTGACTGGGATTGCATTATTCTGTGTTATCAGTTTTGTAAGTGACATGTTTTCATTATATTGTTTTTGCTATCCAGGAAAAGGAAGTATTTTTCCATTATTTAAAATTTTTTTTTTGTCTTAAAGAGAGTAAAAAATAGTATTTAAACAGAAAAATGTACAAGTGATACATATTTTTCCTTAACAAAGTAATATAAATTTTACAGTATTTATGGCAATGTATAGTGTTGCCTTCAATCAGTTATTCATATTACCAGATCTATGCATGTAAAATTTGAAGAACAAAGGTAAAAGCAATGTATAAGGAGTTAAGAAAAGAAAAAGTACAAACAATTGAAAAAAAAGAGATGAAATAAGTTAAGCCATTAATTGCTTCTTTACGCAGACCAGCTGAAATGCACAGCACAGTTGTCCAAACTATCCTGTTTACATACATAGATAAATTTATTTCCCCTACTCCCTCTCTTGTACTTTCCTCAATTCAGTAACTCTTTCCTTTTGAATTAATTCATTTCCTGTTACCAGAGCCTACTGTACCCTTCAGATTCCATTTTTCTCTTTCAGGTTCTCACACTAAGGAGACAATATGATGTTTTCACGTGCGGGTCTAATTTATTTCACTTAAGAGTATGTTCTCTAGTTGCTTCCCTTTACTGACAAAAACTCAAATTTATTGTTTTATAGCTGAACATCACTCCATTGTGTACCACATCTTCCTTATCATTCTTCAGCTGATAGACATCTGGGTTGTTTCCAGAATTTAGCTATAACACCTTAGTCTGCTATAAACATGGGTCTACATATCACTGTGGTATGAGGTGTTTAGCTCTTTTGGAAAAATACCTAGGAGAAGAATAGGTGGCTTGAATGGGATCTCTAATCCTAGCTTTTGAAGGAATCTCCATGCTGATTTTCATAGTGGTTGTGTTAGTCTGCACTCCTACCAACAGTGCAGAAGGCTTCATTTTTCTCCACAGTTTTCCAGCATTTGTTATTGGCTGACTTCTTCATGTTAACCATTCTTTCTGGGGTAAAATGGAATCTCAGTATTGTTTTAATTTTTCTTTTTTGCGGAACCAGGGATCGAACTCAGGATGTTGCACTTGTCAGGCAAGCACTTGTGCTCTTGAGCTATCTCCCTGGCCCTGCATTTCTTGAATGACCAATGATGTTGAACATTTTTTTTTAATATTTACTTGCCATTTGTATTTCTTTCTCTGAGAAGTGTATATTCACCTCAGATGCCTATTTTTGGATTGAGTCTTTGAGTTTTGCGGGCCTGATTTTTAAAAATTCTTTGTATGTTCTAGATAGAAGGCCTTTGTCTTAGGATCAGTCAGCTATAATTTTTTATGAGTTTTCTGGTTTTCTTTTTAATCTGTTGGAAATTTTCTTTGAAGTACAGAAACTTTTCAGAAAGATGAGATCCCAGTTGTTGATTCTTTGAAGTACTTCCAGTGAAGTTTGGTTTTTGTTCATGAGCTGTCTACCTACTCCTATGTCTTTAAGATTTCTGCATCCATTTTCCTCCAGAAGATTTAGTGTTTCTGTTTTAATATTTAAATCATTGATCCAAGTTGACTGGAGCTTTGTGCATTGTGATAGGCATGGGTCTAGTTCTGGTCTTTGGCATGTGGACAGCTAGTTTTTTGAGCACCATTTATTAAAGAGTCTGTCTTTCTTCCAGTCAACCTGTTTGTCCCTTTATCAAAGATGAGGCGGCTGAATGTGTCTGCAGTTGTGTCTGCATCTTCTAATCTGTTACACTGATCCTCAGGTCTGTCTCTATGCCTATGCCATGCTGATTTTATCACAATAGCTTTATAGCATAATTTCAGGTCAGGGATTGTGATATTGCCTATCTTTTCTTTGTTTCCCAGTATTGTTTTTGATATTCTGGGTCTCTTCTGGTTCCAAATGAATTTGAGGATAGTTTTCTCTAGCTCTGTGGAGGTATTCTAATAGTATTTTAATTGGGAATGAATTGAATCTGTATAGCAATTTTGGAAGTATGGCCATTTTCACAATGTTGGTTCTTCCTATCCAGGAGCATTTTTCCATTTTTCTCAAATTCTTTTCAATCTCTTTTCTCAGCGTACCATGATTTTCATTGTATAAATCTTTTACATCTTTTGTGAGATTTATTCCTAAGTATTTCATTTTTTGGACATTATTGTGAAAGATGTGATTTTTCTCTTAGTGTGTTCATTATTTGTGTACAAAAACGCTACTGACTTTTGGGCATTGACTTGGTATTCTGTTACACTGCTGAATTTGATAATTAAATCTATATGACTCTTGGTGGTGTCCATGTAGAGACTCTATGTAGAGTATCGTGTCATCTGCAAATAATGATACTTCCACTTCTTTTCCAATCCTTATCTTTTTATATCTCTCTCTTGTCTATTTTCTCTGCCTAATGTTTCTAGAACTATATTTGATAGGAGTGGAGACCATGGAAATCCTTGTCTTGTTTCTGGTTTTAATGTGAAGATCTTCAGTTTTTGCCCATTCAGTATGATCACTACTGTTGATTTCTCATAGGTGGCTTTTATCACGTTGAGGTATAGACCATCTATTCCAACTCTGCAGGTTGTTTTTTTTTTTTTATCATGAATGAGGATTTGACTTTGTCAAAAACTTTTTCTGCATGTATTGAGATGGTCATGTGGTTTTTCTTCTTGGTTCTGTTGATGTAGTATATTACATTTATGGATTTGCAAATATTGAACCATCCCTGCATTCCTGGAGTGAATCCCATTTGATCATGATGTAAAATCTTTATGACCTGCTGCATTCTGTTTGCTCATATTTAATTGAGGACATTTTCATCTATATTCATTAGAGAGATTGGCTTCCTTTTTGGTTGGATCTTTCTCTGGCTTTGGATTCAGAGTAATACTTGCCTCCAGGAAAGATTTTGAGAGAGCTGCTTACCTTTCAATTTTATTGAAGAGTTAAAAAATTTGATATTAAATTTTTTTCTAAATTTCTTGTAAAATTGTGTTGTGAATCCACTGGGGCCTGGGCTTTTTTTGTTCTTGGTAGGTGTTTTTTTATTACATTTTCAAGTTTGTTTCCCATTATTGGGTTATTCAGAGTTTGTATATATCCTTGACTCAGCTTTGGCATTTTATATGTATCTAGGAAACTGTCCATTTCCTCTATATTTTCCATCCTGTGAGAGTAAAGATTTTGGAAGTAGGTGTTGATGATCTTCTGAATTTCTCTAGGGTCTGTAATGATTTCAGCCTTTTCATCCTTTATTGCATGGATTTTGTTTTTATCTTTCCTTTTTTGATTAGGTGGGCTAGAGGTTTATCGATTTTATTTATTCTTTCAAAGAACCAACTCTTTGATTCACTTATTCTTTATATTGTTTTCTTCATCTCCAATGCATTAATTTCTGCTCTAATCTTTATAATTTCCTTCCTTCTTTGGCTTTGGGCTTGACTTGCTCTTCTTTTTCTAGGTGTTTGAGGGTGCAGCACAAAATCACTTATTTGAGTTTGCTCTACTTTCCTAATGTGCAAATCTACTATAATTTTTCCTCTTAAGACAGCTTTCATTGCATTGCACAGATTTTGGTAAGTTGTATCTGCATGTTCATTTGATTGTAAATGTTTTTAAATTTCTTCCTTAATTTCATCTGTGATCCACTGGTTGTATAGGAGGTTGTTATTTAATTTCCATGTGTTTATAGTGTTTTCCTGGTTTCCTTTTTCAATAATTTTCAGTTTTGCTGTACTATGATCATATAGTATGTATGATATAATTTCAGTTCCTTTGCATTTACTTAAGAGTGCTCTGTGTGCTTCTATATGGTTTATTTTGGAGAATGTCTTGTGTGCAGCTGGTAATAACATGTATTCTGTTGTTTGGTGAAACACTCTATAAAGGTCTACCAAGTCAATTTCTTCATGAGTTTGGTTTATTTCTGTGTTGACGTTTTTGCCTAGTTGATCTATCTCTTTGTGACAGTGGCATATTAAAGTCCCCCATTGCTATTGCATTATTGCTCATGTGATTTTTTATGTCTGTGAAAATTTGTTTTATGCACATAATATTTATTATTATTATTATTATTATTATTATTATTATTATTATTATTATACGTTCCCTTTGCAGTTTTCCTCTAACAAATATACAGTGACCTTCTTTATCTCTTTGGAGCTCTTATTGTCAGCAACCAGGATAGCTACACCTGCTTTTTTTCTGAATTCCTGTGACATGGAGGATTGTTTTCCACCCTTTGGCTTTTAGTCTGTGAATTTCCTTTTGATTTAAATGTGTTTCTTGCATGCAACATATTTTTGGATTTTGTTTCTTAACCCACTCTGCTATCCTGTTTCTTTTGATTGGTGAATTGAAGTCATTTACAGTGATGGTTATAAC
>PVJA010045668.1:0-15558 GCA_004027025.1 Myocastor coypus | reverse complement strand
GAGCCATCCCGCCGGGCCCCTAGAATTCTTGATTGAAGGTTTATCTTGCCTCACAGCTCTATTTTCTTTATAATGACTTTTTAAAATTACATGCATTATAAAAGTAATTGATGTTCATTACAGAAAATCAGAAAACATTTCATTTTTAATAACTTTGTGAAGCCGTAGAGCAAATGGATCTTCAGTAACAAATAAGTAGGAAACTTATGAAAAGAAAGCCCCATGCATAAACAAATTTTAATCTATCTATTAATTAAATCTAGACTCAAAGGAAGTCTAGGGTTGGAACTGACCTCCAAGCAACTGAGCTGGTCTACTACTGGGCTATGTCACATCGTGTCAGTGGGGCACAGCTGCAGCCACCCCCCTTCTATTCCAACCCTTCCCATTTTCCCTGGTCCTTTTCCAGACAGCCTGGGTCATGGGGGACACAGCTCTGCCAACAGCTCTTCCTGCAGTTGGAGGTAGTTTTACACAAACAGGTCTGGAGGCTCAATTGCGGCTCAGTTCCAGGCTAAACCTCTTCCATGACCCTTGGTCCTGGGGAAGTCCCTCCTCCCCTTGGACCTTGATACAGATCTTTCTCTGAGACTGGGCCAGTTCTTCTTTCGCAGGCTCCTCATGAGATTTAAATGAGAATATGTGCCTGCTACTCTCTTTTTCTTTCTTTTGCAGTACCAGGGATTGAACTCGGAACCTTGCGCTTGCCAGGCAGGCATTTACGTGCCTACAACTCTTAACAAAGAGCCTGACACGGTATAAGTGCTCAATAAACATCAAGAATTATTATTAAAGGAAAGCATGCCCTAATTAATGGCATTTAAGCTTTCTCTAATTTTATCCTCCTGAGAAACTCGTTTATAATGCTACATAGTACATAGATCTATATACATATGTATAAATATATAACATGCATATACTATATATATTAAATATTTTAAAGAACCTGGTGACCTATATACATCTAACCCAGAAGGTTTTTTTTTTTTCTATTTTCTATTCTATTTTTATGTTTTGTTTTATTCTGAGACAGGGTCTCACTATGTAGGGGGCCTCCATTTATAAGGATCCTCCTGCCTCTGCCTCACAAATGTGATTACAGGTGTGCACTATCACGCCTATTTTATTTTTTTTAATCGTTAATACTGATCACTAGATCGACTACACAACCTACTGAGGGACTGCAAATAGCAATCTGAAAAATACTGACTTAAAATAAGACCAAAGATCTGCTTCTGTGGCTCCTGCCTTCCGATTCCAGCTTTACCTGCTAAAACTACGCACAGAAAAGAAAGCATTCTCTGCTTTCTGCTCGTAGGAACTTTGCGCGAAGAGAATCGCTGCGGGAGCCTGACTTTCCAGCCCCCCCCCCCTTTTTTTTTTTTTTTGTCTTTTTGAGACAGGGTCTCACTATGCAGTTCTGGCTGGCCTTGAGCTCACTTTTGTAGCCCAGGCTGGTCTCGAACTCACATTGATCCTCCTGCCTCAGCCTCCCGAGTGCTGGGATTACAGGCGTGCACCACCATGCCCGGCTTCCAGCCCCTTTCGACCCAGCTTTTCTGAGTCCCCTCTTTTTCCCTCACGCACCCCGCTCAGGAGGGCGCGGCCCAAGAGGGCCACAACCGGACCGCAGCCCAGGGCCTCTGGTGGTGCCTTCGTGCGGCCAGGTCACGCAGCCCCTTCCAGCCTCCTCCCAGACACCCTCCCCCTGGGGCCTCGCGAGGTTTCCCCAGCCGACGACCACGTGACTTTTCTCTGCAAGCTGTATCTTCCACGCAAAGGTCCCAGGCATAATTACCCTTGCCCAATTAAATTAGGAGGCCCCAGAGCTCGTCAAACAAGAGCGAAAGTGAGGAAGACTTTCGCTATGCAAATACGAGCCCAAATCTTCAACCAGAAAATATCTCCTTATTCATCTCTGAAGTGGCTCTGCCTCCCAGTGCTGGGGCCACCCTGAGAAGGCCTGGCCCAGCTGCATTTTGCCCTCCCGCGACAAGGACTCTCGCACCCGGCTGCAGGCACAGGCCTCTGAGCGGAGCTGACGTCGCCAGGCACCACCTCACACTGGCAGGAAATGATCGATATCAAATGCAGCCGCATCTCCCATATCCTATCTGCGTTTGTGGTCATCAGAAAATGCGTTCAGGGTAGTAAGAAAAGTAAATGCACATGCAGGCAACCAGGGTCGTTACTGAGATGGGTAACGTCGTGTAACTTGGGTAAGTTGGGTTTAGAAAAACAAAGCTTCCAGTGGCCAAAAAAGAAAAACAAAACATTCAATCTGGCCCGAGCACGTATCGCTGCTTCAGTATCTTCCCAGAGCCCATTAAGAGAGACCACCGTGTTCGACAGCATGCTGGTGCATGCCTGTCATCCCAGTACTGGAAAGGCTGGGCGGGAGCATCCCTACAAGTTTGCAAGTTCAAGGCCAGCCTGGGATACACAGTGAGTTCAAAGCCATCATGAACTACCTGGGCGGGGGGGGGGGGGGGGGTGGTGTTTCAAAGAGAGGGAAAGGGAGGGGGGAGAGGAGAAGGGAAAGAGAGAAGGGGGAGAGAGAGAGAGGGAGAGAGACACAGAGACAGAGATAGTGAGACACAGAGAGACAGAGGCAGAGACAGAGACAGAGACAGAGACAGAGAGACCGTGCCAGGGCATGGCCTTATCTACCACCCAACACAAATGGCTTTGTTTATTCGATACATCCTTAAATAATGCATTTTTTCTTCCTCTCTCTCTGTCTTTGTCTCTGTCTCTCTGTCTCTGTCTCTGTCTCTCTCATTCTCTCTCTTGACTTGTTTTTTTATTCTTTTTTTCTTTTTTTCTTGTTTCAGAACTTTTGTTTGTTTGTTTGTTTATTTTTATGGCCAGGTCAGCCTGCCCTGAGGGCAGGGCTGGCGTAGCATGTGGTGCCAGGGATCAAACCTCACGCTTTAGACCACTGAGCCATCCTGCCGGCCTCTCTTGACTTTTTGAGACAAAGTTTCACTATGCAGGTCAGTCTGGCCTTGAACTCACTTTGTAGCCCCGGCTGGCCTCAAACGTGCATCAGGGTTTCTGGCTTCACTATACAACGCAGCCCGGTGGTAGTAGGAATATTCTATGCCCACAGGCACAGCGTTCTCAGACTCATTACCCAGGAGTAGAAACACTAGGACACACTGTACCCAAACACTTCTGTCAGAAAATGTCAAAGGGTTTTTCAAAGTGGGTGCATCAATACACACCCCACAAGCTGCCCACAGTAGATCTCCAATAACCTATATCCTCTCTGGTGTTTGCTAAATGCTACCATCACATGCGATAAAAGAAGGCAAGTATCACCAGCAGTCCCTGATTACTATGAGTCTAGGTGAGGCAACACAGACAGACAGACAGACAGACAGATGGAGCATCCTCTCCCAGCTTAACTCCTGTGGTCCTCTTGCAGTGCACAGGACCCGGCTAAGCATCCAACAAGAGGCCGGCTTTCCACCTCTTTACGTGGCCCAGCACACACAAAGCAGGACTCTGTCAGTCGATGAAATGCATGAAATATCTGCTTGGGATCCGGTCCAGCTAGTCTCAGGCTCTGGTCTGACTTTAGGAGAAGCCTGGGCTGGTCTCGGGGGTCTGAGTTATTGTGAGTAGGTGTGGGAGTGATGAGACCGAACTTCAGCACTCGGACTGAAGGGAGCACAGGAGTCACACTGGCAACAGGAAGCTTCCCGGTGCCTCCGCCAGGATATTCATAAGAAAGTAAAAGCCACGCTTGTGAGCTACAACATCCAACAATGGCTGCACACTGCACACTGAAAACTAACTAGTCATCCACCTGCTGGATGATTCCACTGGTCCTACCACATTGCTGTGGAATGGACAGGCGTGGCACCCTATCCTGATATCGTGGCAAAGCAAGTCAGGCTCAGGGAGGCTAGAAGAAGCACTCAGTCACAGGGCTCGTAAGGGGCAAAAGCCAAGTCAGAGGCCTGGAGTCTGGCTCTCAAGCTCCACCCACCTGGCTATAGATGCCCCCCCAGCTTTCTCCCCTTAGCCCAGGCGTGCTTTTCTGCCCCCAGCCCCACACAGCTCTACAGACCCCACAACCCAGTAATGCCTTCTCTGTACTTGAACTCCAGCTCACCCCACTCTCTGTCTCTCATGGTTGCACTTACCCTGGCTGCAAGATGCTGGCTATCACCCAGCAGGCTACCAAGGGACCTCGGCCAGCCCCAGTTCACCCAGATACTTCCAAGCCCAGGGGAGGCGGACAGGCTTCTCCCTGGGAGTGAAAGTGACCGACCTCTAGCCATCAAAGGCCCACACCTGAGGCCCTTGACTGGCTGGGAGTCAGCAACAAATACTATGTAGCCACTAAGATTATACAAGCCACGCCATTGCATAGAAAGACTCTCCCCGCACCACTTAGGTGGCGTTGGAAAAATATGAAACTCAAAACAGTGCCTCTCTGCTAACTATAAGTACACACAGTACTCGAGACACCCTGGATAATAGTAGCAGAACTGTGTGGACACCAGAACTTTCTTCTAAAAAGTTACTTAGCCCTGCCCTGCCCCCCACAGAGGTACCAGTCAGCTGCTAAGAACAGCTAACTGCAGCAAAGAATGACTTCGCCCAGGATAGGACCCTGCGAAGGTCACAGCCGACCAGGTCTTTGTGTTCATAGCTATAGCTGTTTCTCAAGGGACCCCCCCCCCCAGACACTAGCAACCAAGGCCACCTGCTGATCCAGCCCACCACCTGTTTTGCAAAACAAGCCTGATCCAACCCAGCCTTGGGAATCCATGTTGGGGTGGGGGGGTCCAGGGCCTCCTGGAAGCTCTAAGGGTCAGCTGAGTAGTCAAAACACACACAGACCCAGGAAGCTGAAAATATTTATTCTCTGGCCCCTTGCTTGGCCTGCTATGCTGCAGGTAGGGAATGATACTGACAGAATGCTTCTAGTCACAAGCAACTGGGCTCAGAAACAAAAGCGTGCAGCGAAATTTTGCTTCTGTTTGCAAACTTCACATGGGGTGACAATCACAACCACAACTACAGCCATCTTTTCCACACAAACACAAACACAGCCTCCTTTCCCCAAAGCATAAAACAAATTGAGTTCATAAATCAAGGTACCGCCGGGCGTGGTGGTTCACGCCTGTAATCCCAGCACTCGGGAGGCTGAGGCAGGAGGATCGGTGTGAGTTCGAGACCAGCCTGGGCTACAAAAGTGAGCTCAAGGCCAGCCTCAACTGCATAGCGAGACCCTGTCTCAAAAAAAAAAAAAGGGCCGGGCATGGTGGCGCACGCCTGTAATCCCAGCACTCGGGAGGCTGAGGCAGGAGGATTGGTGTGAGTTCGAGACCAGCCTGGGCTACAAAAGTGAGCTCAAGGCCAGCCTGAACTGCACAGTGAGACCCTGTCTCAAAAAAACAAAAAACAACAACAACAACAAAAAAACCATAAATCAAGGTACCACTATAAAGCAATGCATAAACTCAGTTTGTTTTTTGTGGTCATAATGAATACCTACCTGCATTTATTATTGGGTTTACTTATTTGAAATAAAACTAAGCCAAGAAAAAAGAGACATAGCTGACTACGGTAGCACACACCTGTGAGCCTAGCACCCTGGGAAGGGCAGGAGGATCACGAGTTTAAGCTCGGTCTGGGCCACTTAGCAACTTAGGCTGTGTTTCATAAAAAGAAGGGCTGGTGGTACACACTTGTACTCCAAGCACATGGGAAGCTAAAGCAGGAGAGTGGCCGCAAGTTTGAGGCCAGCCTGGGCTACAAAGAATTCAGCTCCAGGTTAGCCTGAACCACATGGTGAGATCCTGACTCCAAGAACAAAACCAAACAAAAGGCCAGCAAAGGAGCTCAGCGTAAATATCTAAGTTTAATTCCCCATTCCAGAAAGGAAAAAATAATTTATTTTATTTATTCAGAACATTTAGGGGCCCGGTGGGATGGCTCAGTGGTCTAAAGTGCCTGCTTGGGAAAGCTTAGGCGGCTTCAGGGACCTCGGCACCGCATGCTGCACCAGCCCTGCCCTTGGGGCGTGCTGAGCCGGCCATAAAAATAAACAAACAAAAGTTCTGAAACAAGAAAAAAAATAAATAAAATAAAATAAAGAAATCTGTATATTAAAAAAAGAACATTTAATAAGCAAATGCCTAGCAAATCATATATATATATATATATATATATATATATATATATATATATATATATACACACACACACACAGACTCTAGAAGCATCAGCAGGGGCAGCCGTGAGTTACACACTTAGGGATACAGTGCCCTGCAGACCCTGGGTGTAGCTGGTTGGGGCCCAGGAGGCCATCGGGTGCCCGAAGCAGAGTCCAGCCTGGGTGACCTGTCAGGATAATGCAGTGTCCCCAAGAGGAGTCCCAAGCCGGATCACATCTCCTTAGCCTTATGTTCTCAAGCTTTGGGCCCAGAACCAAGCAGGGTGAGTTTGTTTCGTCTCTCCCTGTGTAACTTCTAGTCGGGAGCAACCCTCCGAGGCCGTCCGTCGGCCGCATGATTCTGCCTCTCATTTCTCAGAGCATCTGTGGGGCTGATCACCGGGCGGGAGGCAGTCTGGAGCTCATTAGGGCCCGCTTGCCAGAAGACAGGGGAGAGGAAGTGAGAGGCGTGAAACTCAAATCATTTGGCGCCGCCCCTCCATTAGCAGATGAGATGCCGAGATTGGGCAGGAGGTGGACAGCGGGTGGAACACAGGTCCTCGGGCTGTCCTCAGGTGTCCCTGTCACAGTTCTACATCTCTTCATACCACCTGTGTCTTGTGTTCCCCCTGCCCATCCAAGAAGCTACCCAGCTCCCAGGGACAACCACAACCCCATGGAGATGAAGCCCTGAGGCTCGGCGCCTGGGAAGACCCTTGGGCCGCTGCAGTTAGGGCAGTGATGGCAACTGGGACAGGGTCTGGCTGCATCTGGAGTGTCCAGGATGGACGCCACTTTGGAGATGTTTAGACAAGAGCCCTGGAGGAGGCCAGGCCACACAGCAGAACAGCCAGCTTGGAGCCACTGGGTCACACCCAGGTCCCTTGGGAGGGGCTAAGATCTAACTGGAGGTCCAGGTTCCTGACCCCCAAGTGCACATGTACACAGCAGGCTCTAGGAAAAGGCTGCCGAACCCAGGAACACGTTCTTAGTATCTCAGTGAAAACAGAAGGTCCCCCGATGCAGGCCACATTCCTGGTATCTCATATGACATCACGGGCCATCGAAGGAGCCACGCAGGCCAAGGTCTCTCTTTCCCTCTCCCCCCCTTTCCACAGTGTCCTCCCTTCCCTTTCTCAATGCCTGGGGACCCTCCGATGTAGGGAGCCTGTGCTCTTTTCTCCCTTCATGATGTCCCTTGCCCACCCTGGTCCCTAGTGGGCCCCGTACATGGGCCGCAGCAAAGAGGGGGTGGGAGGAAGCGCCCGCTGCTTCCTCTCCCCCTCTCCAGGGCCTCTGCTCCATCAGATTTCGCAGCATAATGAGTTTTGTTTCATAACAGTTTTAAATGAACTAGAAGGGGGGAGGGGATGACAATGATAAAAATCTTAATTAAAATAATTCCTACAGGCAGAGATTTTTCAGATGCTGGAATATGATAAAAGTCTCCGGAGCTGGAGCCCCCCTGTGGAGCCCCCAAGGACAAAGAGTCCAGCACCCAGTTTTGGGGGCCCTAGTGTGTGCGTGGTCCACTCTGGGGACACAGGAGCGGGGCAGGAAGCAGAGAACACGAACTCACACCGGGATGTTAGTGGGCTGGAGGTTGAGCCAGGGAAGAGGCGGGGAATTCAGGCAGGAGGCAGCCGCCTGGGTTGGCCTTGTGGCCGCTCAGATGGACTGAGTGGAGGCTTGCAGGGGGACTGGGGAGCAACAACTCAGACTCTGGGCTCTACAAGTCCAGGAGAGGAAAACAGAGCAGAGGAGACAGTATGGCTACGCAAAGGTCCCGGGATAACAACACAGTTGCATCCAGGGAAGAAACAGAAAAAGTCAATTAACAAACCAAGACACAGTAATTCCAGCTACACGGAGGCTGAGGTAGGAAGATCACAAGTTTGAAGCCAGCCTGGGCACCTCATCAAGAGCCTCTCAAAATAAAAATTGGAAGTAGAGGTTTACCTGAGTGCTTGCCTAGCACGGGTTTGATCTCCAATACTAAAATTCAAAAGACAAGGGGAGAGTAATTTTGTTCAATAATTTGGTTTTCCCATGGGACAGTGAAATTTTAAAAGCTTGTTTTTAGACGAAAAGCAGAAAGCAAAATTTATTGAATCAACTGAATCTGACCTTAAGACACTGGGTTCTTAAAGATCCATGTAACTGAACGGAAACAGAAGAGAGGAAAAGGGGAGGAGGGTAGGCAGGGAAGGCAGGCAGAAGATCCAGGATGGGGATAGGTCCTGGGAAAACAGGCCAGAGACAGAGAAGAAAGGGTGCAGCCAGGAAGACGGGAGCTACAGCGAGGGGCGGAGAGCCTAGAGGCACAGCTATCTCCTAGTTCTTAAATAGAATGAGGTGGGGGTAGATTCAAGAAAGGGAGAAAGGGAGGTCACTCTTACTCTCTAAACTTCAGAGGAAGGCAGTGGCCTGGCCAGCACAGGCCAGTCAATGCCCCAGACGTGGAAACACAAACTCCCTTGTCCAGCTGGATGTGGTGGCACATCCCAGCGCTCCGAGGGCTGAGGCAGGAGGGTCTCAGAGAGGTCAAGTTCAGCCTGGACTGCATAGCAATGGGACCCTGTCTCCAAAAACCAAAGAGAAATCCTCTTGTCCTTAAGTACCTACCAGCGAGTCCCAAGATACTGAGCTGGCGACCGGGGAGCGCATAAGGTGATTGGTCACCTCTGAGCTCCAGCGCCAAGAAAACAACTCCCACCTCCTTCTCTGGGGTCTTTCCACCTTCATTCCCATCCCCTCATAACTATATTTCAAAGGAAAACAGGAGGTCAAAAAACAGGAATACTGGTGCCAGGCCCGGTGGCTCACGCCCATGATCCCAACACTCATTGAGGCAGGAAGATGGCCAAGAACTTGAGGCCAGCCTGCGTTATGTACTGAGCTTAAGATCTACCTGGACTATATAATCAGATTTTGCATAAAAACAAAAACCTGCAGGGGCAAGGAAAGAAGATAAAATTGATAGAAAAGAAGGAACAATAAACTAGAATAACAAGCTCAAAGCTGTACATGGTGGTAGCTAGCAGCGTGGCCTCCAGTGCAGACCGGGTGGCTCAGTGCTGACACCGAGCAGCTGCGTGGCCTCGGGCCAATGGCTGCCCATTGGTGCTTCATATCTCCCAGTTCAAGAAAGGGGACCATGAACTATGCCTATGCCCCAGGCCCTGAGAACTGAAGTCAATACTGCGCCACATGTGAGACAATGCCTGGTGTGGGGTGAGTGAATGCATGACCATTTTTTTAAAAATAAGGCTGGTGAGATAGCTCAGTGGACTGAATGCCTGCTGAGGCAATAGGGTTTCGATCTCCAGCATCATATGTCATGCCAGCCCCACCCTTTGGACGCTCTGAGCGGGCCACTGAGACTGCGCATGCCTGTGACCCCAGCACTAGGGAGACTGCAAACAGGAGGATCACTAGGAGTCCAAACTGCATAGTGAGACCCTATACCAAATACATAATAAATTAATAAATACAAATGGAGTTGGTGGTATGCTCCTGCAATTCTAGCACTCTGGGAGGCCAGGCAGGAGGATGACAAATTCAAGCCCAACTTGGGCAATTTAGTATAAATCAAGACCCTGTCCCAAAAAGTTTACAAATAATAATATAGGGGCTGAGGAGATAGCTCAGCTGTCTAGGCACCTGCCTGGCAAGTGCAACATCCTGGGTTTGATCCCCAGTACCACATGCTGCACTGCCATGGCTCCCCTCTCTCCCCCTCTCCCCGTGTACCTAGCAAGCCATTGAAACCAGGCATGGTGGCACATGCCTATAATCCCAGTGCTGGGGAGGCTGAGACAGGAGGAACATCATGAGTCTGAGCTGCATATTGAGACCCCGTGGCAACTAAATAAATCAGAAAAAAAAGTAGTACTATAAAATGTAAAAACAGGCTGGGGATGTAGCTCAGTGTGAAGATCTTGGGTTCAACTCCCAGTACAGAAGGAAGAAGAGGATTAGAGGATGATTCTGATGACCAAGAAGAAAGGGGAGTAAGGGGAGTAGAGCAGGAGAAATAAAATTTTTTGTTTTTTGAGACAGGATCATGCTTTGTAGTCCAGGCTGGCCTTGAACTTGCAGTGATCCCCCTTCTGCAGCCTTCCAAGCACTGGAATTACAGGCATGCACCACCATACCTGGCTAAAAATACCTTAAAAAGAAAAAAAAAAGTCTTTCTTACCCAAGTTTATTTGGGGACATGACATATGCTTAAAAGCAATCCCTACTGATTAATATGTTCAACGACACTCATTTCTATTCCATACCTTTAAAATAGGAATAAAATGCTTTGGCAGAGGTGTACAAAGCTATCTGCTGCACCATTACTTCTTAAACAAAATTATGTGAGATGACCACAGAATGGGCGTGAACAGGTTATAAAAGCCATAATGAAGTTTTGTGTTAATATTAAAAGTCATCTAACCAAAAAAAAAAAAAACTTTTATGGGTCCTGGAAATTGAACTCAGGAGGGGCCCGGCAGGATGGCTCAGTGGTCTAAAGTACCTACTTAGGAAAGCTTGGGCGACTGCAGGGACCGCGGTTTGATCCCCGGCACCACACGCTGCGCCAGCCCTGCCCTCAGGGCAGGCTGAGCCAGCCATAAAAATAAATAAACAAACAAACAAAAGTTCTGAAACAAGAAAAAAAATACAATAAAATTCTTAAAAAAAAGAAAGAAAGAAAGAAAGAAATTGAACTCAGGGACTTGCTAGCACTGAGCTACATTCACAGCCCTGCCTCTTTCCTTCTTTTTTATGTATGTATGTATGTATGTATGTATGTATGTATGTATGTATTTATTTATTTATTTATTGTGGTGGTGGTGGTGGTGGTACTAGATATTGAACCTAGTAATAGCACTCTGGGAGGCTGAGACAGGAAGATCCCAAGTTCAGACCCAGCTTAGACAACCTAGTGGCTTAACAAGACCCTGCCTCAAAATAAAAAAGGGAGAAGAGGAATAGACCAATCCAAAGGTCCTGGGTTCAATCTGGAGCACTGCAAAGAAAAAAGAAAAGAAAGAGTAGAAAAATTAATTGATGACTTGGAAGACAAGCCAATAAATAAATTCATACTGAAGCACAGAATGCACAGAAATGAGCTTCCAAGATTTGCGAGACACCATGTATATGCCTGTCATGTGCATAGCAGTCTGAGACTAGAGGAGAAGGACAATGATGCAAAGCAGGATTTGAAGAGAACTCCCCAAGGATTTTTCTAACACTGACCCGAAACCTCAACCCATGGCTCTGGACACTTTCCGAACTGCATGAATGATGCACACTAGGAGACCACAGACATGAACATCACAGTAAGATTCTTTTTAAAAGCCAAGTGGGGGAGGGGAATGTGACCTTTCAAAGAAGCCAGTTAATGTAAACAGACCACTATTTAACTGAAACAAAGAAGCCAGAAAAGAATAGAATCACATCTAGAGAGGATTTGTCTTGAGTCCCTTTCCTTGTTGCTGGGACAAAATATGCTACACCCACAACATGGAAGAGGAGAAGTGGATTTTGGTTCACATTTCGGAAGTTTCAGTCCTGCAAGGTCAGTGGCATGGGAGAAGGGCCTTGGAGGAGGAAAGCTGCTCACTTTATGGAGACAGGAAGTAGAGAGTCAAAGGAGAAGTCAGGGAGGGAGAGAAACCCTCCCCAGTCATGCCCACAACCACTTTTAACAGCCAATCAGCTATCAGTCCTCATCATCCAATCACCTTCTAAACCCATGAGGCTTTGGGGTCAGGTTTAGATCTAAACCACAAGAATGAAAGGCAAATAGGACAAGCTAGAATTCAATTCCTACTCAAAGTATCCTACACACACACACACACACACACACACACACACATACCCTGCAAAGGGAGTTCTTCAAAGGAAATTAACCCGAGAGAAGCATAGTTACTCAAAGAGAAATGAAAAACATCAAAAAGATTAATCTATGGATTAATCTGTTATTACTGATAATTTAAAACTATGTCTTAGTATATAATTAAAATATGGAAGTCCTCAAACAGTATAAAGGAGATGAAAGGAATTTAAATGTTAAAGAAGCCTGCATTGTCCAGGTAACAGTTAAAATGTTATTTTAAGGCAAGCACTTGAAAAAAGATGTAAAGCCTAATATAAGGCATTCAACTATGCAAAGATAAACGTATTAAAAACATACTAGAAGGAAAGATGTCATGTTTTTATTACGGAGCTTTTCCCTAGATGTCGGAATGATGACTGATTCTGATTTTCTCTGTATTCCAGCAACATGAACTACAACATTTTTTTGCTCAATATTTTTTTCACATAAAAGCTAGTAATTACATTTTTCTTGTACTTGTGAGAAGTGATAATAGCTTTCATCTTCTTATAAAGTTCAAAAGAACAAATTCTTAGAAAATCGGACAGAGACCCTATAATTCTTCATCTAACTATTAGTAACATTAGTTCCTGCTGTATTCAGGAATGATGTTTGTCTGTGATACAGACCAGACCCCTGAAATCCTGAAGTCTTCTTCCCAGAGCTCTAGAAAATTCTCACCTAGCATACAGCATGACTTTTGATAATAATTCAGGTTTTTGCATGGTCTTTCCACACTAGAACTCCTATGCACATTGTTTAGGGGACAAGCTGAGAGGTTTGAGAATTCTCATTTATTGAGAAACCTTACTTGCTTAGGCAAGCACAGAGACTGGAATTTGATCCCCAACACCACATGCTGTGTCAGCCCCGCCCCCTGGCACACTGAGCCTGGACAAGTCCAGGCATGGTGGCACACACCTGCAATCCCAGCACTGGGGAGGCTGAAAACAGGAGGATCACTATGAGTCCAAGCTATGTATTGAGACCCTGTACCAAATACATTAAAAAAAAAAAAAAAGTACTGAGGCTGGTATAGTTCAGGGAGGATTCTCCTTAGCAAATGTAAAACAATGAAAACTTTCCAAAGAACAAGGAATTGTGATCAAGAACCTTAAAAACACCCTCACCTTTTAATATAATAACTCTAAAGTTTAGGCATTTTAAATAATAATAATAATAATAATAATAATAATATTAATAATAAAATCAAGGCACTTATCCCAAGCAATCTGAGGTTTGCTTAAAGATTTATGTACATGGATATTCCTTAAAATATTAGTCATAATAGCCAAAAATGACTAAAAGGCTATATTTTCAATAATAGAGACTACTTAAATAAATTATGGAACCCAGTGCCTGATAGATAGTACATGGTCTATAAATATTTTTTAGACAAGCTAGGCATTGTGGTACACACCTATAATGACAGTACTGTAGGTGGCTGAGCCAAAGGGATCGCAAGTTCAAGCCCAGCCTGGGCAATTTTTTAAATTCACTATCTGCTAGGCACAGCCCCAAGTGCTTTACAGGCAATACCCCAAGTCATATCACTCAGCCCTATATGGCTGTTTTTCTAGTACATTAAAGATTCTGGTTTCATGGGGCCAGAGAAGAAGCTCAGTAGTATGGCGATAGCCTGATAAGCATGAGGTCATGAGTTCGATTCCTAGTGCCAAATAAACAAGCAAATGAACCAACAAGAATAAGAAAATGAAGATTCTGGATTGAAATGTAGACAGTCTGACTCCAGAGTAAACTCTTTACATCACAGACTATGCAAGACCAGAAGTACTGAGAGAAAACAAGTTTAAATGTTAACAGAGGAATTAAAGACAACTTTTAATTTCTGTCTTATATTTATCAATATTTTCCAAATTCTCTATAATTATCAGATGTAATACAAAGGCTCCCACTGCTTGCCCTAAAAAAAGTTTTCCAGGCTAGGTATGCAGCGCACGCCTGTAATCCCAGTGCTCAGGAAGCTGAGGCAGGAAGATTGCTGGCAGTTTGAGGCCAGCCTGGGCTACATAGTGAGTTCAAAGCTAGCCAGGACTATATAGATACCCTGACTCAAAAGCAAAGTTTTACAAATTACTTTTGCTTACCATTTATATAATTTTAGGGACAAGGCTCAAATAAATCCCTAAATCATGTTCTCTCCAGCCTTAAAAGTAAGAGATTGTTTCATAAATCAGAGCTATGACACCCTGACCAGGGAGAGCAGGTGAGCCCAGGGTCCAATTAGAGGAACTGTCCTGCCTAAGACTCTCCTGTCACACACGCCATGACCATCTGGCAGTCAGTTCATCTCCACAGGGATGCATCTAAGCAGAAGTGACCATCTCAGGACACGGAAGTTTAGGAAGATGGAATGACCTTCCCAAGGTCACATGGGGTCCTTCAGCTGGTGTCAAAGGCCCATCCAGCTGATGGGAGTCTGCAAGGATCTCAAACTGGCACACATTTATGATCCCAGGACTCTGAGAGGCTGATACAGGAGGATCGCAAGTTCAAATCCAGCCAGAGCAGCTTAGACTTACCAATACCCTGTCTCAAAGTAAAAAACTTAAGAATGACCTTGGATGTAAGCTCAGGGCAAAGGCCCTGTTTTGTTTTGTTTTGTTTAATTTGCCATGTCACACAAACCCATCAGTCACACACACTCTAAAAGTTAAGAGCATTATGTCACACACACATACACACCCACACACCCACACCCACCCACCCACCCACACACACACACACACACACCACACACAGAGCACTCCCAGAGTCCCAGCTCTCTGGCAATGACTATGCAGAAGAGGAGAGCAGAGCTGGGCAGTTCTCAGAGCCCGTTTGCAGCTCTTATCTCATTTTAAGTCAGGAGAGCAAAGGTGCCCAGGAATTGGCTGGGGCTCCCCAGCAGCAGGATACCGAGGCGGGGAGAGTACCTGCTTCTATGGCGCCCAGGTCTGGGGTCCTGGAATCCAGCTTGCTGTCTCCTAACCATGTGACCTTGAACAGAAAATAATAATAATAATAATAATAATAATAATAATAATACACTTTGTGTTCCATCTCCCCATCAATACGATGGGGATAATAATGCCACCCTCATGGACTTGCTAGAGGGCTAAGTGAGGTAACAGAACTGAGAACAAAAAATAAAACTAGAAATTCCATTTGATGCAGGTATTCCTCTATCTTCCCAAAAGAGTTCAAAACATCATATTACAGCAACACGTGCATCCCTATGTTTTATGTTGACAGCAGGCCAGTGCAGAGCGTCTAATTCTTGGAAGTGGCCTATGTGTCCAATCAACAGATGAATGGATATAGCAAATGTGGTCATAATGCACAATGGGGCATTGCTCTGCTGCATAGAAGGATATACCTGGCTCATCTATGGGAAAACAGATTCGCCTTGGGACCATAATGTTAAATGAAATAAATCAGAAACACAAGCTGCAATAGGACATTATCTTATATGAGGAACCCAAAAGATAAAGAATTCAAATCCATGGGG